>VUQH01079961.1:0-14309 GCA_015106775.1 Etroplus canarensis
TATAGACAGGTGTGTGCCTTTCCTAATCAAGTCCAATCAGCTTAATTAAACACAGCTGGACTCCAATGAAGGAGCAGAACCATCTCAAGGAGGATCAGAAGAAATGGACAGCATGTGAGTTAAATATGAGTGTCACTGCAAAGGGTCTGAATACTTATGACCATGTGATATTTCAGTTTTTCTTTTTTAATAAATTTGCAAACATTTCTACATTTCTGTTTTTTTTCTGTCAAGATGGGGTGTTGAGTGTACATTAATGAGAAATAAAATGAACTTTTTTGATTCTTGCAAATGGCTTTCCATAGACACAAAGAGCAAAAAATTTAAAGGGGTCTGAATACTTTCCGTACCCACTGTACAAGCTCATCTGTGAAGTATGGTGGAGGTTATATAATGACTTTGGCTTTCATATTCTACTTCTGGAACAGGCTCAGTCATTTTATTGATGATGTAACTCATAATGGTAGAATGAACACAAGTCTGCAGAAACATGTCTCTCAATTTGGAGAGAAATGCATTCAAACTAATTGGGAGGAACTTTATTATATAGCAACACAATGTTTGAAAATACACTGCCACCTCAGCAAAGGATTTCATCGGCGGAGAAATGGCCAAGTCTATTATGAGGTCTAAATCTAACTGAACAAGTCTTTCATCTCTTGATGAAAAAACAAGTGAGAAACCCTACACAACAGACAACTAAGATGCTTGGTAAAATCCTGGAAAGGCAAAACAATGTAGAAACGAGGAATTAGGTGGAGTCTGTGGGTTGTAGGCTTGATGCATATCTTGTGAGCAAGGGATATCCAACCAAATACAAAGTATTTTGACTTTAATTTAGTTGAAAACATTCTGTTCCGATACTTATACTCACTTGAAAAACTGAGTGGTTTTATGCAAAGTGTGTTATGGTCCATGTTGTACACATCTAGATGTCAATGCCACAGAAGAAAAGCTGAAACTCTTTCTTCTCTCATAGTCATTGTTTGATCTCACAATGTCTTCAATCCACAACAAAAACTAATTAAATGGTCTTGCTGTCCCAATATTTTTGGAGGGAACCGTTAAGACTAATTAAAGGGAAAATCTATATAAAGTTTCTTAGATGATGCAGTTGTAAGATCTTTTTCAAAATTTGCATGGCTACTCACTATAATGGGTGGAAGAAATTACCGCCCAATAGCAAAAGTCAAAAATTCAGCACTACAGGAGCTGACTTGTTTGCTGGATCTTTTCCAAACTGTGTGGTTAATACCGTGATGGGAAAAACATCTGATAGCATTTTTGAGATGATGTGGTCAAAGATCAGATTTAAGGCTGAGACATACCAGCCAAGTTCTAGGCATTTCATTTGTGTACTAATTTTTCTGTTCAAGTGTGGAGGCAAATGAATGCATATACAATGTGAGCAATAGCAAATAGTGCTAGTTTTTTATTCTGCTTTGTTTTTCTCTGCTTGTGTTCTACGTGATAGTTGTTCAAGCTGAGTACATTCATAAGAATAACTAATAGAAGTTGTATAATTAGAAAAATAGCTGGTAGAGATGTCCTTTAAAGAGCTACTTTTTACTTTTATACCTTGAGTACAGAAATGTACTCAAGGTATAAAATAAAAAGGAAAGAAGAGGAATGAAAGTTCGTAGAAACAAGACAGAGTACGTGTGCATAAATGAGAGGGAGACAGGTGGAATGGAGAAGATATAAGGAGAAGAGGTAGTGAAGGTGAATCAGTTTAAATACCTGGGGTCCATCATCCAAAACAACAGACAGAGCACAAGAAAGGTGAAGAAGAGAGTGCAGGCAGGGTGGAGTGGGTGGCGATGAGTGTGAGGGGTGCTTTGTGACAGAAGGATAGCAGCAAGAGTGAAAGGGAAGTTTTACAAGCTGGTAGTCAGACCTGCTATGATGTATGGTTTGGAGAGGTGGCACTGACAAAAAGACAGGAGGCAGAGCTGAAGTGGTGAGGCATGCAGTAGGAGTAACAGCTGGGTCCAAAATGGGGGTGGAATTACATCAGGGATCAGTGGTTGTCAGACAGGAGTCTCCTTGGACTATGACGTTTGCAGATGGCACTGCGACCTTTAGTGAGTAAGGAGGAGGTTGGTGGAGGTATGCAGTGGGGAGAAGAGGAATGAAAGTTGGTAGAAACAAGACAGAGCACAAGAGAGGTGCAGAAGAGAGTGCAGGCAGGGTGGAGTGGGTGGAGACGAGTGTCAGGGGTGCGATGTGACAGAAGGATAGTGGCAAGAGTGAAAGGGAAGGTTTACAAAATGGTAGTGAGACCTGCTATGGTGTATGGTTTGGAGACGGTGGCAGAGTTAAAGATGCTGAGATTTTCCCTGGGAGTGACCAGGATGAACAGTGTTAGAAATGAGTACATCAGAGGGAATTTTGAAGTCAAAGTCAGAGAGGCAAGGCTGAGATAGTTTGGCCATGTCCAGAGGAGGGATAGTGGATATATTGGACAAAGGATGCTGAAGATGGAGCTGCCAGGCAGGAGGAGAAGAGGAAGACCACAGAGAAGGTTGATGGATGTAGTAAAGGAGGACATGCAGAGGGTTGGTGTGAGGGATAGGGTGAGATGAAGGCAAATGAGCCGCTGTGACGAAAGAAGAAAGACGACCATGAGTGCATTTTATAACCTGTACTTTTTCACTTTTACTGGAGTAAAGAAGTTGAATCAGTACTTCAACCAGTCTTTTTTTAACACAAGTATCTGTACTTCTAGTTGAGATAGGGATGTGTGCTTTTGCCACCTCTGGTGTTAAGTGGCTTCTATGTAACTTTGGCTGCTCTCTTGTATTTGGGCGGGAGGGCGATGGAGGACTCACCTGGAAGCCGGAGGGCTGCTGAGGGCTGCCGGCCCATGACCTCGCCCTGGAGGTGGACCAGAGGCCGAAGAGATGTGGACTCACTCCAGAGCAAGGCACTGAACCCCCCCCCCCTACATTGCTCCGTCTGTGCATTCTATCAGTAGGAGCGTCAATGATTTGAATTTCCCCATCTGGTGATGGATAAAGTTGTTTTTTTTTTTTTGTTGTTGTTGTTGTATTCTCCTCTCGGCATTGGTAGCTTGGCAGAGATTTTACGCCGGATGCTCTTCTTGACGCAACCCTCAAGGGCTTGACAAACAAAAAAAAATGTTCAGGTACAAGGACTGAACTGAAAACGAGTGAAAAAAAAGCAGCCAAAGAAAAACTTTGAAAGCAAAATATAAGTTTACTATAAGTTTAGCTTCGCCCTCTCCACCGAGCCGCTTCCCGCGCTCAGACCTCCTCCTCCGCGGGGGGGAGGGGCCACACGCTCCAGCCAACCTCACGAGAAAATGTCTGGAATTCCGTTTCCGCTTTAGGGAGTGGACACAGCGATTTTCCCTTGGCTTTTTCCTCCCCCCCCCCCCTTGTCCTTCCTAACTTGGGCTTTCTAACAAACTTTCATTTCCACGTCCACTCGGACAGCGTTCCCGCGGACTGTCCCGGATTAAACCGTCGTTTTTGGACCATGGCTTCCTCGCCTCAGAAGTCTCCTTCTTCTCCCAAATCTCCGACGCCCAAATCTCCGTCTTCCAGAAAGAAGGATGAGACTTTCCTGGGGAAACTTGGCGGAACTTTGGCAAGAAGGAAAAAGGCTAAAGAAGGTAACCGGCCCACAGAAAAGTGACAAGCTAGCGACTGTCGGGGTTGCTTTGCTGCTGTAAAGGCAACCGGACAGTTTGTAACGGTGTAGGACTCAACTCCAGATCTAAAACTGAGCTAAACCACTGGCTAAAGTTCCAGGCAAACTTGGTCTGCTTTTTATTTCAGCTTTGAAGAAGGAGCTTGAGCTCAAACGTGTGTAGTCTTGTGTGTGAGTGTGTGTGAGTGTGTGTGTTTTCATGGCCGCAGGCTGTGTGGTCTGTATCCATGTAAGGTATTGAATCCGCTACTACTGTAATAAGTGAGGAATGAGGCGTGAAGAAACACAGGCCCATCAGGCAGTGAGGAGGCAGCGGCCAACGTGCTATAAGAAAGTGACAGAAAATGCTTTTGCACTTTTACTACGCACAAAGGCAGTGGCGAGTCTAGAGACTGTTGGGGGGCCCCGGGCCAAAATTCACAGGGGGGGCCCCTCCAGTCAGCCTTTATCAACTTTAAGTTTTAAGCCTACGTTTGGTGCTGGGTTGGTGCAGTGCTGATGTTATGATAGGCCATGTTTTTGGACATCAGGTATCCTTATTCTGAGTTTCGCACACAACTCACTTTGTACTGTTATAATTGGTTTTGTTTTTGGACATCATGTATGTTTATTCTGAGTACTGTGTCTATGTTCTTGCTTTGTACTGAGCTCACTGTGCTAAAGATATGTCTGGAACATATAAGCATGTTCCAGAACTATAAGATAACACAACCGGGTAGAATTAATTTGTATAGATAGTTCCCACAGACGTGCTTTTTGGTCATGTGACCTCCTTAGGGACACCATCTTTGTTGGCAAAGCTGTGCTGGTTTACACACACTGCTGATTATCTCCCCCGCGAATTTTAAACTGTTTTGATGTCGGATTCGACTTGTGATCAAAATCATGGAAAGGCAAAAGGAGAAAGACTGTGTGGAATCATTAAGTGTGGAGGATAGAAAGAGATCAGAATACTTTATTAATCCCCGGAGGGAAATTACCATGAGAAAATCGGCGTAATAGGTGTGCATCCATACTCGTTAGCAAAGGAAAAGCTGAACCATGAAGTTTCAGCATTGCCACCAATTCAATACTGTAAACCCCATTCCACTAGAGCCATAACGGTGCCGATTATGGCGCTATGATAAGGTGAGCGGCAAGGTACACCCTGGACAGGTTGCCAGTCTATTGCAAGCCTGACACAGACAACCAGTCTCCAACGGCCAATTCAGAATCACCGAGGAAGCCACCATGCATGTCTTCAGACTGTGGGAGGAAACCAGAGTGGCCGTGCAAGCACAGGGAGCGCATGCAAACTCCTCATAGGAAGGCCCCAGTTGGCTGGTGGATTCGAACCCAGGACCTTCTCGCTATTTGGCAGTGGTGTTGTCTTTGTGTCTTTGTATGTAAGAAGGCTGTAATGCTAACAGTAATTTAGATATGTGCCCCGGATGGCATTAACAATTTGGACAACCACAGAATACAGTAAGAAGGCTAAAATGAAGCTCTCTGAAGCACGTCTGTGCATTTTTCATGCTACGCAAAGCCATCCAGTGTGCCAGTTCCCTGTGGGCCGCATGTTTCTTATGAAAAACAAGTGGGTGGGGTTGCTGTGGTAATAGCCAGAGCTGAGTGCCTAAAAATGAACACATTCAGGCCAGAGTTATTATAGTTTTGTATTTTCTAATTAGTTTTTATTTTTATTTCGTTTTGAGTTTTTGTTTTGAATTCAGTTTAGTTTTAGTCAGTTTCCAGAGTGGGTTTGCTCGTTTTAGTTTAGTTTTTATTGTTTAAAAATGATTAGTTTTAGTTTAGTTTTTATTTCAGTGTTAGTTGATTATTGTAATATGGATGGTATTTGTCAGGGGAAGATTTAAGATGTTTAGATGAGAAGCAACACAAACACAACACTTTGTGAAGGCAGATGAGTCACAATCATGTAGACATCCTAAACGGATGCATCAAAGCCTCATCAGACAGACTGACTGACCAAATTTAACCCAACTGAAAAAGACTAGAACTAAGAACATTTCCTGTATATTTTTATTTTTAGTTTTGTGAGCACACAGTGTCATTTTACTTAGCTTTGATTATTCCCAGAAGTCTAGCTTTTATTTTTATTTCCGTTAACTAAAATTATTTTTCTCATGTAGTTTTAGTTTTTCGCTTAGTTTTAGTTAACTGTAATAACCTTGTCTCGGGCTACTGTTGGCTCAGAGTACAGAGCCAACAGTAGTCATTTTGAGCAGCCTGAAGCTTGCGTTTCCGGCTATTAGGAATAATTTACGTTTGCCCGTGTCATTATTTGAAACTTTGTCCGTGTTTAATATGATCATCACCACTGTAAGTAGTGTGGATGAATGGTTAAATAGGTTGAAATATAAACAGAACATAAGGAAAATCTTCATAGGTCATCTTTATGAAGTCTTAGGCTACGTTCCCACTGAAGGCAATTGTGATTTTTTTTTTTTTCATTGGTCGTTTACATTATAATTGAAATGTGACACCATCAGACTTCAGGGTGAACACTGTCCGGCCCTGAAGTGACGCACATGCACAGAAGAAAGCGTGACGTCACATGCAGCGAGCTGTGTTTACCGAAGTAGATATGGATGCTGCACATATCAGCATGTGAGTAAAACCTCACTTTCTTTCCACTGACAAGCTCCATCAACACCTCCATGTCGTGCTTTTTTTGTGCATTGTTGTCATTTAATCTTGCTGTGTCTCATCTCCTCGGGTGCAGACTTATGACGTCTGTCTCACTTAAATGACGGAAAAGTCGGATGAAAATCAACGACCGTTGAGACTGAGGTCACTTTGAAAAACATTGGATGCGTATTTGATTTAGGATCACAGGTGAAAGTGGCCTGAATCTGATTAGAGAAAATTGGATCTGGGTTGTTCAGACTGTCATAGACAAATCAGCTATGGGTCACATACAAGCAAAAAAAAAAATTGGATTCTGGCCACTTTTGTCTCTAGTGGGAACGTAGCCTTAGTAAGGTCTTGGGGCCACTATGTTCCATGGGAACAGTTTCAGTGCTCCTTGTCATGGATTTCCCGAGGCTCTGCAACTCGACTGAAGGAATGAGTAACATTCTTCAAAATTATCGTCATAGTGGAAACACAGTCTAACACAGAATCAACCATCACAATGTTGGCTTAATGGGAGAGAAGCTACTAGAGCGTGGAAGAATTGAGCATGTACACTGAGGTCCGGAGTGGAACCAGCTCTCAGTTTGTATTCAGGAGACAGACACCCTCTCTACATTTAAGATTAATCTTAAAAATTTCCTTTTTTATAAAGCTTATAGTCAGGACTTAGTTATGCTATAGTAGGTTTAGGCTGCTGGGGGGCTTCTATGATATGCTGGGCATTTCTTCTCCACCCACCTCTTTTCACTCCCCATGCATTTGTTTGCTGTTGCTGCATGTCAGTAAATGTTGTCTTCTCTCTCCCATAGTCTGTATCTCTCTTTGCTCTCTTTTCTCTCTTCTCTTTCCCTTCACCTCCAACCGGTCGAGGCACATGGCTGCCCCTCCCTGAGTCTGGTTCTGCCAGAGGTCTCTTCCTGTTAAAAGAGAGTTCTTCTTTCCCACAGTCGCCAAGTGCTTGCTCATAGTGGATCATACTGTAGAGTTTTTACCTTACAGTGTAAAGCGCCTTGAGGCGACTTTTGATGTAAATTGGCTCTGTATAAATAAAATTGAATTGAGTTGAATATAGAGTTGCTCTAGTAAAGTCCCATTAAAGTTTAATAGCTAGCATAGCATATTTATTACATAATAGATCCGCTTTTAGAATGCACAGGCCCTGTGGATTTGAGCATTTGCTGCTTCTTTAGTTTCATGTGAAGAATTTTAAAAGATGTGAATGAGTTCTTAAATCTGTTCAGTTTACGTCGTGTAATTTGTTTCATCAGCTGCATAGTAGCAGTTCACACTGATGGCATGAGAAGGATTGCCCAGGACCTGCATCCCTCTTTACATGTTTAGAAATCGATGGTAAAATGACCCTGAGCACCATTTATCTGCAACCTCAGTACATATTCTCCTGATGCTTGTATTAGCTTAATTGCAGTTCAAAAAATTTATAAAAGTATGAAATCAAAAAGGTGAATTAAACAGAGTATGCTTCAGGGTGGGCCTATTCTGTGATGGAAGAGTCTCCACCATACAGGCATGTAGCATCCTTTGCTTTCTCATTCAGATCCACCTCTCACTCGCCACGTTTGGTTTCAAAACAACAGCAAGGTGATGGTGAAAACACAGTTGGTCAGCACTGGATGAATCACAGTGGCTAACAGTTACTACAATTACTAAAAGTACCTTGGAGTTGGTGAAGAGTTGCTAAAATTTCTGCCTTGTGCTCACTCTCACTTGCTTTTTAAAAGTAGTTGGAGTTCAGGTACAGGGTAGCAGCTCCGGAGCTCATAGTGATTCACGCTGCTTCTCATGGATGCCTCAATTTGCTTCGCCTTCCTCCATAATAGTTCCTTAGCCTTGCTTCACTTTAACTACCAATAGCGTGCTGTAAATAAGAATCCTCCAAAAGGCTCCTTTTAAATGCTCAATTCAGTTTATTACCATGCCGGGTTACATTGGCAATACAACAGGCTCCACAGATGACATTCATTGTTGAAGGCCAGGTTTTTATCATGGAATGAGAAAGGTCTTCTTCAATTGGATGATTACTTTGTGTCAGTCAGAATACTGTTGCACAGCTGAGCCCCATTTTATGTTTGCTTTGTCCATAGGACAGGCATGCAATCTCATTATATCAATATGGGCTCATGTCCACTACACACACACACACACACACACACACACACACACACACACACACTCACAGAGTATATATACACAGTGCAGTGTGTAGGATGTCTGCAGTGTGTTCTATGATTTGATGGAAAACGTGGGCTGGTCACTCTGATGGTGATCAGTGAATAAATTTAGGTCCATGTGACATTTATGGGAGTCACTGCATGTGCTGGGGAGAGAGAGGGGCCGCTGGTTGGAACAGAAGTAATGACCAGATGAGAGGAAGAAAGGAAAGCAGTTGAAGGTGATGCAAAGGAAGCAAAGGGAAGCTATGTGATGTGGATGTGGTGGTATGAAACGAGAGGAGAAGGTCAGGAGGTTTCAGCGAGTGCTGTGCAGAATTGTGAGCACTGTGACTATAGTGCAAAAACAGCACATGAATCAGGAGAGAGAGCTGTAATTTCATATCCTCTGTCAAAACGCCAACAATTTTAAAATTTATCATGGGGTCACTTGTTGTGTTGGAGGCTCTGAAAGGGCTCAGCCTGTGGAGAATGATCCACAGGGGACAAAGCTAATTCTACTAGCCAGGAGAGGATGCTTGTGACTGGAGGACGGAGACAGAGAGAGAAATGGGCTGTGGAGCGCTCTGCCCTCCAGGTAGGACATCAGCATGCAGTCTTTCCCCCATATGTAGCACAGACCAGGAGATGTGCGGCTATTTATTGTTACCCTTATTTAACCAAGCGGATGGACACATATCCTCAATTTATGACACTGGACCGAGCGGGGGTGGAGTGATGTGTGTGGTGAGGACACTCAGGACGCCTTTTAATCCCTTCCAGCCTGCTCGTAATGACGCTAAATGAAATTTGTTGTGCAGAAGGAGGCGAGCAAAAGCTTGCTTGATGCGTAAGCACAGCAGGTGAGGGAGTTAATGCTGCACTCGTATGAATCTACCCGCCATACTTCCTCAACACCCGACCAGGGGTTCCACATAGCTGCTCTACCTTAAATAGCACAAGTGATAGTTAACAGTAATACCAGCGTGTGCTTATTGGTATGGTGTTATTGTACTGCGGCTGTACCCACGTACGAGCCTGTGAATTTCTAGCCACTGAGAGTAGCTTTTAATGTCCTTCAAGTTATTTGTAAGGTACAAACTGCAGCGTTAAGCAAAGAAAGCAAAATCTGTTGAAAAATGTGCAACTATTGTTCTGAATGAATTTTTTTTCTCTCATGAGAACTGAATTATAGTTTCTATGAAATTGTGAAACCTCACTAGAGCGTTCATTTCTTCCAGAAAGTAAACTATGGAACCACTTATTAGATCATTTGTTTTTTCCCTCTTTGTTACATATGTGTTCTCGCTAAAGTAGACCATTGGAAAATGTATATCTGGACCCAGTGCATGGTTTTGTTATCCAAGAAAACAGAGAGAAAGAGACCCAGTGTTAAGGGGTCTGAGCACAACAGGAATGAATAGATAAATAATTCAGCTCCATTAAAAATGTGCTCAACCCTGGACAACAATAAGACATTGAGAACTCAAGCATTTACATTGTGATCAATTATCAAATAGAGGGTAAACCATCAACTGCGGCAAAAGGCAGCAGTAAAATATTAATATTATTAAAGGTGATAAGTCTGAAAAAATAAAATTTAAAGTCAGATATTCTAAAGTGATTTTTCTTTTAAAATTCTTTTAAGGCTAATTTATATACAAAAGTTCTAATGAAAGACATGGTTACACTATATGGACAAAAGTGTTGAGCCGCCTATAGGAATATCTATGGTATCCCATTCAAAATCCACAGGCAGTAATATGAAGTAGTCGTGGCTTTGTAGCTATAACAGTTTCCGCTCTTCTGGGAAGGCTTTCTATAAGATTTTGTGAGTTGAGACACTGATGTTGGATTAGAGGGTCTGGCTCACAGTCGCCATTCTAGTTCATTCCAAAGGTGTTCAGTGGGGCTGAGGTCAGGGCTCTGTATGTGCCAGTCAAGTTGTTCCACACCAGACTCATCCACCCATGCCTTTGTGGACCTTGCTTTTGTGCACTGGGGCACAATCATGCTCGGACAGAAGAGGGCCTTCCACAAACTGTCCCACTCCCGACAAAGCTTAGAATTGTCTGGCACGTCTTGGTAAGCTGAAGCATGAAGATTTCCGTTCACTGGAACTGAGACGCCTAGGCTAACCCCAGAAAATCGACTCATAACAGTATCCCTCTGCCACCAAACTTTACAGTTGGCAGACGGAGATAACGCCATCTGAAGCTTGGCGTTGTGCTTGGTGATGTCAGGCTTGCATATTGCTGCTTACCCATGGAAACCCATGCCATGGCATGAAACTCCCGAGTGCCCAGTTTTTGTGCTGATGTTAATGCCAGAGGAGGTTTTAAACTCTGCGCTTACAGAGTCAGCAGAGTTTACTCACTATGCACCTCATGTCCCGGCAACCACACTGTGGAACTTTATGTGGTCTGCCACTTGGTGGCTGAGTAGCTCCTAAATTCCTAAATGCTTCCACTTTGCAATAATACTACTTAAAGTTGATAGTGGAAAAACTAGGAGGGAACAAATTTCACAAACCAACTTCTTGCAACAGTGGCATCCTATTCCAGTACCACACTTGAGCTCTTTTGTGAAACAATGAGTCATTTTAGTGTTTGTAAAGGCAGGCTTCATGGCGAGGTGATTGGTTTTATACACGTGTGCCAATAGGACTAAATGAAACACCTAAATGCAGTGATTAATAGGTGGGGCCCAAAACTTTTGTCCATACAGTTTACCTCACATACATGCGTCTGTTCAGATGTACTTAGATATTGGCTGCACCCAGGTTCGTTAGAGCCATGTTGCACAGTGTGGGTCGCAGTGAACTTTGAAGATTGCTAAAATTGGACCGCACGTAGCTACCTTAAGGCTGTGTTCTGAATGACGTCTGTAAACAGATATCTGCATATGAATATGTAGATCATGTTGGCAGTGGACAAGATTTCTGATATCTCGTTGTGGCCTGAGTATTATTGATCAGTGACATTTGAGCAGGCTTTGGCTGGATGAAGGTAAACAGTGCGTGTGAAGAGCAGAAGAGAGATTGCATTTGCCAGTCTTGAAACCGCTGCGTATCATTTAAATGCGTGCTACAACAAAAAATTTGCATCACTGTATTTTTTTTTTTTTTAAAGATTTCCTGCAAGTGGGACTTTATATAGGTTTACATTGGCTCATTATTCAATCATGAGTGTAGAAAAGAGTTAAACATTTTGCCATCATAAAAAGGAAAAAACTTCAACAAAATCACATAAACAAAACAATAAATAATCCACTGTTTACTGTTAATAACATAATACACCAAAAGCTAAATGAAAAGCTTTAGCGGTTCACCAGTGTAGTGGTACATTTGGTAATGAATTTCCTTTTTGTTTGTTTTCTTAAATTGAGCTGCGTGTGTAAACAATGACCGGCACACAAAACAGGAAGTCTTGGCCCGGATGTCCGCTGGGTACACCAGAGCCCAGAGAGACTGGCTGTTTGTGCACAGAGACTTAGCCGATGGGTTTTCCAGATTGCGTTCAGACCTAACTGGGCCCTGTCTCATTTGAATAGCCTCTCCGCCGTCTACCTCATCGTCAGCACTGCGATGGCCAGAAAAGTGCATGAAAGCACACATACTTCAAGAGGGTGTTATTACTGCTTCCCCCTGATCATCACAATGACAGATAAAATGCTTGCCTGTGATAAAGTCTTAAAGAGTCCCTTTCGCACTCTTAGGAACCACAGTATAGTATTTTGGTTTGTGATGTGACTTGTGTATACATGCAACAAAATGCCCCTCAACAATGTAGCCATTTGTTGTGTCTTAATACAGGGCGGTGTGGGCCTGCTAACACAAACTGGGAACATTTTTTTTCTGTAATTCCCTTACAGTTTTTGTTTTGTGTGACTCTAAAGCGATAATGGTTGGATCAAGCAGCAAATTTTACCTGGGTTTCAAACCAGTTACCAAACCGTGCAACCCAGTTTTTTCCATTCTGTGTCTCTAGGACTAAAATAAGTGCAGCAGCACAGTGACAGTGACCACCACAGTGGATTTTAAATCAAATGGTCTGAATGTGATTGAAGTGCTGAATTTCATTAGGTGTTTAGGAATTACAACCATTTTTACACACAGTCTCCTAATTTCAGAGGCTCAAAAGTAATGGGACATTTGACTGACAAGAAGTTTCATGGACCCTCGAGGCTTCTTCCCTTGTTAGTTCAAGATAAATTAAGAAGATAAAATATCTGGTGTTGATTCCAGTTTTTAAACTTACATTTGGTTGCTGGTCACTGAAACTTAACTCTTCATATGAGGTCCAAAGAAACATTGATGCAAGAGAAGGAGGTCATTATTAGACTAAAAGTCAAAATAAACTATCAGAGAGACAGCAACAACTTTAGGAGTGTCCAAAACAAGAATTTGGAACATTCTTAAAAATTAGGAATGCGCTAGCCAGCTCAGCAACACTAAAAGGCCTGGAAGACCATGGACGACAACTAAAGCGGATGATCACAGAGTTCTTTCCTTAGTTAAGAAAAACCCGTTCACTGCACGCTCGAGGCGTCACTTCATGAATGTAAATAGAGAGGGTTTACAACAAGGTGCAAAAAAAATTGGTTACACTGAAGAATGAGAAGACTAGATGTAGCCAGAAAATATGTGGAAGTGCTATTCAGTTGTGGAAAACAAACTTTGGACAGACGAGACCAAGATGAACTTGTACCAGGATGATGGGAAGAGAAAAATATGGAGAAGGACAGGGACAGCTCATGATCTGCAGCACACCACATCATCTGTCAAACACAATAGGCACGGTTACAGCATGGGCATGCATGGCTGCCAGTGGAACAGGGTCACTGGTGTTTATTGATGATGTAACTGCTGGTAGAAGCAGCAGGAGGAATTCTGAAGTGCACAGAGCTGTACTGTCTTCTCACATTCTGCTAAATGCTGCAAGGTGGCTGCAGCAAAGGCCTGGCAGAGCATCTCAAGGGAGGAAACACAGTATTTGGTGATGTCCACGGGTTCCAGACTTACAGGCAGTCACTGACTGCAAAGGATTTTCATCCAAGTACAAAAAACAATCCTTTAAAATTTAAAATTGTTTGTCCCATTACCTTTGATCTGCTGAAAATGGGTACATTGTATAAAAAAGGCTGTAATTTCTAAACAGTTACTGCAATTGTTTTGCCAAACCCATTGAATTGAAGCTAAAAGTCTGCACTTTAATCAGATTTTGACTGTTTGATTTAAAATCTACTGCTTTGGGGTACAGAGGCAACATTACAAAAAGAACATTTCATTGTCCCTGCTTTCTCTTCATGCAAGAAGGAGGAAAGAAACTCCCTGAACTCTTATTTGTTTAGAGCTACACATATACCGCGTTCCAAATTATTATGCAAATTGTATTTAAGTGTCATAAAGATAACATTTTTTGTTTTTCAATTAAACTCATGGATGGTATTGTGTCTCAGGGCTCTTTGGATCACTGAAATCAATCTCAGACACCTGTGATAATTAGTTTGCCAGGTGAGCCCAAATAAAGGAAAAACTACTGAAGAAGAACGTTTCACATTATTAAGCAGACCAACATTTTCAAGCAATATGGGAAAGAAAAAGGATTTCTCTGCTGCTGAAAAGAATGAAATAGTTGAATGCCTTAGACAAGGTATGAAAACCTTGGATATTTCACAAAACCTTAAGCGTGATCATCGTACTATTAAGAGATTTGTGGCTAAGTCAGAGCACACACGGGTTCGTGCAGATAAAGGCACAATGAGGAAGGTTTCTGCCAGACAAATACATCAGATTAAGAGAGCAGCTGCTAAAATGCCATTACAAAG
>VUQH01079965.1:0-11027 GCA_015106775.1 Etroplus canarensis
ATAACAGCTACCAACATTTATAAACGACAGAGTATCCTGCACCTTAGAGGAGGAGGTAAACAATGGTGTAGCTCTTAATCTCTCTTTCTCCCTGTCCTCCCTACTCACTAGTCCTCCGGTCCAAAATTTGTCAGTGCTTTATCCTGTTTGAACCGTAATACCGAGCCCTCTCTGTCCAGATTATTTTCTGCTTGAGCTAAGCCCACAACGCATAAAAAATGTGGGGAATGAACCTTGTACGCCATAAAATTGAGTAATAAAATTGTGTTCATGGTGCCACTGATGGACGCATGATGGTACCGTTAAGGACGCGTTCAGAGGTACCATAAATTGCCTCAGAGCCTGATGGCAGTTTCCAGAGCAAAGACGGGGGAATATGAATAAAAAATACACAGTGTGAAGAAAAGTGGGAACAAGCTAAAATGCAGATGTGCTTTTTTTTTTTTATATTAACTCATTAACTTCTAGTTTTCACAGTTTTATTACAATGTAAGCAGATTAATCTCCACTGACTGTCAGATGGCATCACATATACTCTATATTATCTTATTTCTCCATCTAAATAGCTTTATGATCTTCATAGTTAGCAAAAAAAATGTTCAAAGCTGCCACCCTCATGAAAACTGCATTATTTCAGAAAGCAGAAAAAGTCCAGATGTTTTGTCCATCCTCAAATACGGCCCCAATTCCAAAAAGATTGAGACGCTGAGCAAAGTATACATAAAACACAATGCACAGATTTGTAAATCTCATCAACCAATATTTTATTCACAAAAGAATAGTTAAAAAAACCCCAAATCAAATACTGAAAGTGAGGTGTTTTACTATTTCATAGGAGATACTAACTCATCTTGAATTTGAGGGTGACAACACGTCTCAAAAAAATTCAGACATGGGCAACAGAAGGCTGGAAAAGTAAGTGGTACTAAAAAAGAAGGAGGGACATGTTACAACTAATGAAGTTTATTGGCAACAGGTCAGTAATGTGATTGGGTAAAAAAAGAGCACCTTAGAAAGGCAGAGTCTCTCAGAAGTAAAGATGGGCAGAGGTTCAGCAATCTGCCAGAAACTGTGTTTACAAATTGTGGAACAATTTCAGAATATTTTTGAGAACTGAATCATTTACAGCACATAATATCATCAAAATATTCTAAGAATCTGGAGACATTTCTGTGTGCAAGGGACATGGCTGAAAACCAGTATTGGATGCTGGTGGTCTTCAGGCCCTCAGGCAGCATTGCATTACAAACAGACATGATTCTGTCGTGGAAATCACTGCATGGACTCAGGAACACTTCCACAAATCATTGTCTGTGAACACAGCTGACCGTGCCATCCACAAATGCAGGTTAAAGCTCTATCACGTGAAGAAGAAGCCATACGTGAACATAATCCAGAAACACCTCTATCTTCTCTAGCCCAAAGCTCATTTGAAATGGACTGAGGCAAAGTGGAAAACTGTTCTGTGGTCAGGATGAAGTGAAATTAGAAATTCTCTTTGGAAATCATGGATGCTGCATCCTCTGGACAAATGAGGAGCAGCACTATCCAGCTTGTTACCAGCTCTCAGTTCAAAAGCCTGCATCTCTGATGGTATGGGGGGTGCATTAATGCCTATGGTACTGGCTACTTGCACATCTGGAAAGGCACAATCCATGCTGAAAGGTAAATACAGGTTTTAGAGCAACATTTGCTCCCCTCCAGATGATGTCTTTTTCAGGGAAGGCCTTGCATATATCAGCAAGACAATGCTAAACCACACACTGCAGCTATTACAACAGCATGGCTTCATAGTAGAAGAGTCCAGGTGCTGGACTGGCCTGCCTGCAGACCTTTCACCAACTGAAAACATTTGGTGCATCATGAAACACAAAATACCACAAAAACCCAGGACTGCTGAGCAACTGGAATCCTATATCAGACAAGAATGGGACAACATTCCTCTCTGAAAGGTCCAGCAGCTGGTCTTCTCAGTTCCCAGATGTTTACAGATGTTGTTAAAAGAAGAGGGGACGATACACAGTGTCTGCTCCAACTTTACTGAGATGTATTGATGCCATCAATTTCAAGATGAGTTAGTATCTTTTATGAAGCAGTAAAATGTCTCACTTTAAACATTTGATATGTTTTCAGTGTTCTTTTATTAAAAACATATTGCTTTATGAGATTTTCAAATCAATGCATTGTCTTTTTAGTTATATTTTATGTTGCGTTCCAACCTTTTTTGGAATTTGGATTGTACACATTTCCTTACAATCAGCTTGATGTAGTTGGTATCTTTAAAAACTACCAGAATAATCAAATTCTGTCTTCTTGAACAATGTTTGGAGTCTTTAAAAAAGAAAGAAGTCCAGCAGCCATTTGCCTAATTTGGTGTTCTTACTTTAAGGTATGCTTGATTCCATATAGGCCAAGATTAACTCTAAACCACCGCTTGTTAAATCCTTTCAAATCCTCACGCATGCAGAGGTGGTCAGCCACTGAACAAAGCTGTTTCTCTTTGCAAAAACTTGACATTTCGGAGATACTGTGCAAGGCTTTCAGCCGGCAGCAACAACTTATGATTATTATAATTTATGATTACTGCTTACATTGCACAATACAATGAAAAAAAGTAAAAGCCTATTAAAATGTCCATTTAGGATATATACACCATAAACTGCTGCAGAGGTCTTAAATCAAGGCCTGCTGTGCTGTAAGAGATGCAGAGACCGTAGACAGGAGGTCATGAGAGAGAGAAAGACAGAGGGTGTCAGATATGTTATGATTGGCTGATATATTGGTCTTTTATGAGATATCATAGTAGCCATGTCTGTGCGGTTCACTGGATATCAAACAGTCATATGACTCAGTTCATATTCATTGTAGTATATGATGCTGTTTCTTTATCGGAAGCTTAGAAATTGAACAGTTTCCAAGCTAAAACTGAAATTCACTGTTAGCTGTAAAAGACTAAACACCCTTGATTTTGTCCCGGGTTTGTTTTTTTCTGCACATTAGCATTAAGCTAGATGGACAAAATGTATTTGGCTTGACTTTACCCATCCATTCTCTGTAATAAATAGAAATGCCATGAGAACCAATGCTTACCATACCTTTCCATACCAAAACTCTGAAAACTTAATGGTGCTGTCTTTGTCTGTAGGTATAGTACTGTGCAAAACTCTCATGCCATCCCTTATTTTGTTGAGGTTTGCTTCCAAGGAGCCAGACTTTTTTGTAATTAATTTGATGTGGTCTTAAGCGATACTTTTTCAGGCTTTCTGAAGGTCTTTCAAAGTTTTCCTTATGACATTGGCTGCTTTTTTGCCCCTTTTCAGTCCACTCATTTCATCTGACCATCTATTAGCCAAAAACTGGCATATCTCAGCATGATGTGCAGTGTGTGTTAAAAAAACTGAGGAAACTGGAAAAGTAGTAGACAAAAAAAGAAGTGGAAGGCCTAAAAAGACTGCATCCAGCAGATGAACAGAAATAGTAAAAAATCCAACAAAGACCTGAGAGATGCATTCAGCTCTTCAGCTGATCCACGTACTGCTCCCTGAAGCCTGATCAGAAATGATCTCAATGGGAGGATGGCTGTTATGAAGCCATTCCTGTGTTCTTGTGTCATTATATGAGGCTAGATTTCAGCCAGTGTTGTTGTGGATCTTGTCAAAATTGCTGGAGTTATGAATCTAGAAACATACATCAGATTTTGATTCATCATGAAATACTATCTAGAAAAAATTAATTGGCAAAGGCTTCATTTTTTCAGCATGACAATGACCCCAAGCACGGCCAGTGCAGTAAAAGCTTACCTAGATAGAAAAAACACACAATGGAACACTATCAGTCATGCACTGGCCTCCCCAGAGCCAGGACCTCAACATTATTAAAGCAGTGTGGGATCACCTTGACAGAGAACAGAACAAAAGGCAGCCAACATCCAAAGAAAAGCTCTGGAATGTCCTTAACGAAATCTGAAGAACTATTCCTGACGACTGCTTAAAGAAACAACAAGCTTGGCTAAGAGAGTCGAGGTTGCACTGAAGAATAAAGGTAGTTAAACCACATACTGACTTTCAACAAACTGTGTTTTCACTATATGTACTGTACTTCAAATTGTATTTGCACATGTTTTAATAAATCATTGTATCTATTCCCTAAAGAACTCAGGAGTGGCTTAAGACGTTTGCATAGTACTGGAATTTCTTCAGCTATAGCCCACTTTGGCCTAGAAACTGTTGCTGTGATTATATTATTCAAATAATATACAATATGATATATAACAGTTATTTGATTTACCACACAATATTTTTTGTTGTATACGGCAACTGAAAAACATTTATAACAACACACAATTTCCACCCAAACGCATAAAGTGATGGAAATTATATTTTTTCACATTTCTGGGGGAAAAAAAAGTCATAATATACTAGCTAATGCTAATGTTCATTTCAGAGATAGCATTAAATACATAAAATATACAGAGCATAACGTAAATTTCCTTCTAACTTGTAAAAGTAGTCAAAGGAAATATGAGCTGTCTGGAAATGATTACAGATACAATCTCAATTTAACAAAAATTTACCTTGTTTTGTTCTTACTCAAGCTCCCTCCATGTAGCTAACTCTGTCTTCCATGTGCTCCTCTGTCACATGACCACTGCTATAGTCACGAATTACACAACCCCTAAAAACAAGAAAATGTCCCTACTGCACAGCTGGTGGAAATGACTAAGTCTCCATGGGACTGGGTGTTCTTTTTATGAAAAATTACTCAAAACAATAATATATCCTAAAACACATGATAGATTTAATTAATATATATATTATTTGTATTTGATGTTAATATTAGCTCAACATTAAAATCCAAACGAATCAAGATTATCCAAAATCTAGCCCTGAGACGAAGAAAACAAAGCAAAAAAACCAAAACACACATCTATGATATTTTTATATGTTCTTCTTATGTTAAGTAAAATGCTTTCCCGTATATGAAAGTGATTAATTGATCCATGCTAATTCCGTTCGTAGGTACGACACCTGACCTCACGAAAGTTATAAATATCTCCTAACTTGGGTAAGACATTATTTTGCCACAAATAAACCAAACGTTGATTTTTAAATATAGATGGGGATTGGGCAAACACTAACACTGTGAAAAATACAATCCAGACTAATGCTCTTAGGAGTAGCAATTCTTGCTAAAATGGGAAAATGCCTGGAAAATGACAAATATGACCTTGGCCGTGAGCACAGTTTGGGTAAAGACCCATTAAGTGGTTATTTTGTGCAAATTTAACTAAAATCTGACCGATACTGCACAGGGGGTAGCAATTCCTGTGAACTGTGAGCATGTGGATGGCTGATGGACACTTCATCATGGCATTTGGCTGAGCTGGCTGAGCTGAAAGTGAACTAATTCTTTTTCTTCTTCTTCTTCTTCTTCTTCTTCTTCTTCTTTCGGCTGCTCCTGTTAGAAGGGGTCGCCACAGCAAGTCATCTGCCTCCATCTCACCTTTTCCCCTGCATCCTTTGTCTTCGGCTAACAGTATAGTTTCCACAACAGCACCAGAGGTGGTCATTGTTAACCCGGGCCAGGTCTGGAAGTCTGGAAGTCATATTATAAATCCACGTATTTGATTAGGCAAAGATTTTATGCCAGATACCCTTCCTGACACAACCCTCCCTATTTACCCGGGCTTGGGACTGCAACTAGGAGTACACTTGCTTGTGGGCCCCTGAAAATGAACTAATTGAGCTGGGTTTATGTCACCATTTGTCACTGAATGAGACCTGCTGGAGAAAATGAATTTTAAGATGGAAGTGAGATCATTTTATCACTGACTGGAACTAGCCAGTCACTGATAAAAAACAAACTGTAATGTTCATTTAATATTTCTAATGCAATTAATTACAATGAAATAAAAGATAAACATAAAAAAAAACCTTTAAAAAGTTCAGTTCTTGCCCTGTTGACCTATATTATATTTTTACAACCTCATATTTTATGGTCTAAACACTGTTTTGGATATTTTTCCACTCTGACAGAAATGCAGGAAGAAGCAAATTGAATTTTGGGAAGCACTTTTTAAATTCACAAAATCTGACAGCTACTGCTTCAGCAGGTCCAACCACCAAAGTATCTGCACCTTCATAAACACAGTTTGATGAGGTGCCTTGTACATCAAAGCAACACCAGTGCAGCCAGCTAGTCAGCCAGCCAGCCTGAACGTCAGAAAAACCAGTCAGCTGCTTTGTCTCCCGCTGAGTGTCAGACTCTGACGTTCCTCTGCCATCTAAGCTGACTAAACAGAGACCCTGTTTTCTTCAAAGCTATGCAAATTAGCCACGTTGCTAAGTGGATTCCTCTTCTTTTTTTGTTGGAGAGCCGCAGGGCCGATTAGGCCCAATTTCTATCTACAGAATGTATACACACTGGCATACAGTAAAAGCACTGTGCTGCATTACTGCCCATGGGCGATTCTTGGTGGTCCTTCCTTTCTCATAACACAGTCCTGCTTTAATAGATCGGTTGTTGAATTTAAAGTGAAAATAATGTATATTTCTCTGCTGAAATGAAATTTTTAAAAAAAGGGTAAAAACGGAGGCGGGAGGGAGCTAATAAAGATCAAAGCACAGCGCAGACGACACACGGCAGCAGTAATCTTTGACCTCAAAGAACATGGCTGTTCTTTGATTGCATTATGTACATGGCAGGACGCGTCTGAAGACCTCAGTCGACCTGATGTACTTTTGTTATAATTCTTTCATGGTTTGGCATCTAATGAAGGAAAAGCTGAATGCGGCTGCATGTAATATTCTGCAGCTGCGGTTTCCAGAACGAGAGCTGGGGTATCCACAAAGGGTCACAAGTTAAATCTGAGAGGTTGCAATGGTTTAAATAGGTCATCAGTCTTTTTCCTCATCTCAAATATTGGACAACTCCAAGTACCTCGGGACTAAAATTTAGCAAAACCTATATTGAAGAAGGAAAATGATCTTTCGTTGAACTAGTATAGGCAACCACAGGTGGACACACTGCTTTACTTTAAAGAGTAACTAAATTGAAGTTTTTAACTTTGTTTGAATGTCCAGATTGTGCCTTTCAGTCGTGTAAAAAAGAAAATTTTCACAGGACTCTGTGCAGTTCTGTAAAAAAACTAAGTACACCCCTACCACTTCCATAGAAATTAAGAGTGTAGGTTAACAGCAAGGTGCTGCTTATACGCACGGGATCAACTGATCACCACCCAGTGTGAGCACCTCTATAATTTCTTTTTTAGCAGTTTTCTGGTCTGGAGCTTTCAGACGTGTTTTAACACAATGCCACAGCCTTTCCAGGAGTGGACGTACCAGCAAATTCACTCATTCATTACATCTCAGACTCGACAGGCCTCAGTTAGCATGTTATATGTTAAAGTTCCTGGCAATGGCAATTGGAAATAGACTGAACAAGTATGACCTGTTTGGAAGGCTTGCTAGGAAAAAGCCTCTTCTCTCTAAAAAGCACATGGCAACACAGCTTAGGTTTGCAAAGTTGCCTCTGAACAAACAAAAAGAGGTCTGGAACAATGTCCTTTGGACAGATGAGACCAAAGTGGATATTTCTGGTGATAAAACAAACACAGCATATTAGCACAAACACATACCAACTGTCAAGCATGGTGTTGGAGTGGTGATGATTTGGGCTGGACTAACAGCCACAGCCACATGTGAAGCCATCTGTCAAACAGCTAAAGCTTAGCTGAAATTGAGTCATGCAACGGGGCAATGACCCCAAGCACACCGTCAATTCTACAACTGAATGGGGGCAAAACTAAAAGAATCAAGGTGTTGCAATGACCCAGTCAAAGTCCAGACCTCAATCAGATTGAAATGCTGTGGCGAGACCTTAAGAGATCAGTGCATAAATGAACACCCGCAAACCACCATCAACTAAAGCAACGCTGTAAGAAGATTGGACTAAGAGCTACTGAATCACTGGGTGTACTTAGTTTTTCACAGGGTTGCTTCGTGTCCTGTGAAAATGACTGTATATGATAAAACACACAAGTGAAATATGTAAAATAATAGCCAGTGACTTTAGTCTCAAAAACCATCTCAAAAACAGATTTAGATTTCTAGCTTCAAGCACAGCATACCTAAAGAACCAGCTGCTTTAACTTAGGGGGTGAGGCGTTCCATACCGTCATCTAATCTGTCAGAAAGGGAAGAGAATCTATTTAACATTAGCAACTTATAATAAGCTGTTTGGTAACATAAGCGAGTCTAAGAATATCTATTCAGCAGCATTTCTAACTTAAAAGAAAAAATACCTCAAATTTAACTTGACGATAACGCCTCAATTTTCTGCTCTTATGTTAAATCCTTGTTTGAATAGTTTGAACGTATATGGCGAAATAATTTTATTATTACAACTCACCATTGTACACCAGAGTAGCTTTAGAGTGTTTGAGCAGAATCAAAGTGAGCAGGTATGTTCAAGCTGCAGATGTGAGGCAGAGGGGTGGGTGGAGATAAAAGCAGAGACTAATTATTCATAGATCCGTGCAAGAAGGCAAACGTGCAGAGTTACATCTAAGCCATTTAAATAAAAACTTCTAAATATGTAATTTTAATGAACACAGACGGGTTTGGGGGAGTCTAAGCCAGTAGAAGAACAATGGGATTACAAGCCTAAACTGTATTTTAAATTCTAAAAATCAGCAATGTCACCGGCAACCCTGACCTATTAGATTAAGACCGGGTTTTGTTTTAGCCACAAGCTAGATGGGAAATATTCAGAAACTGCTAGTTATACATTCAAAATGAAAACTTATACAGTATATAGAAAAGAATATTGGGCCACACCTCTTAATCAATGAAATAATATGCTTCATTCAGTTCCATTGCCACAGGTGTATAAAAGCCTTTAGAAATATTTGTGACAGAACGGGTTGTTCTAAAGAGCTCACGGAATTTGAGCATGTTACTGTAATAAGATGCCACTCCTGTAATAAGTCAGTTCATGAAATTCTTTTTCTCCGAGCTATTCCACCACTGTAAGTGGAATTACTGCAAATTGGATGCATTAAGGAACCACATCAACTCAGACACAAAGTGGCAGACCACGAAAAGTTACAGAGCGGGGTCTCTGAGGCCTGAAACACACAGTACACAAAAGTCACTGGTGCTCTGATAACTTAACTGCAAAGATCCAAACCTCCTCTGGCATTAACAGCAGCATGAAAGCCATGTACCAGAAGCTTCATGACACGGGTTTCCGTGGCCAAGCAGCTGCATGCAAGCCTCATATCACCAAGCACAATGGCAAGCATTGGACAGAGTGGTGGCAAATGCCAGATGAGTATTTACCTGCCTGACTGCGTTGTGCCAACTGTAAAGTTTGGCGGAGGAGGGAAAATGCTATGGAGTAGTTTTTCTAGTGTTGGCCTGGGCCCCTTAGTTCCAGTGAGCTTCAGCTTACCAAGACCTTTTGGATATTTCTATGCTTCCAACTTTGTGGGAGCGGTTTGGGGAAGGCCTTTTTTCTCTTGAACCATGACTGTCGATAAAGGCATTGTTGGATGAGTTTGGTGTGAAAGAACTTGACTGGCTCATACAGAGCCCTGACCTCAACCCCCAACCAACACCTTTGGCATGAACTAGAATGGAAATTGTGAGCCAGGCCCTCTTGTCCTACATCAGTGCCTGACCTCACAAATGCTGCTCTGTAAGAATGGGCAAAAATTCCAATAGATACACTCCAAAATCATGGGGAAAATTCTATGAAAAGAGACAGATGTCAACCACTAAACCGATCACTGGTTGGGTTGCAGCTGACCTAGGGGATGCTCAGAGGTATAAAAAAATAAAAAATATGTGGTTGCAACTTCATGTCAACGGTTTTGGAAAGGTCCTTTCCTTGTTCATTATAGCACATGATCTTTTTTTTCTACTTTGTAGCCTTTATTGGACACTATCCCAAAAATGGCTCTTTGCTGTCTTTAATCATTCCTCATTAGTGCAAAGGCCTGCTCACTTACAGTGGGGAGATTAATAGGTCACTGGCAATGGGCACTATCCTCTGGTCCAGGCTGTGTGGGTTGGGTAAGTTGCAGGGGTTTTGGGCTAGTTGGGAAAATAATTGGAAGTGGTGTTATGACCTCTTCTTTTTCTAATGAAAAGCAGGGAAAGATGAAGGCGAGGGCTGATGATACAGGGAGGGGTAATTTTGGACTTATGGTTATAATAATTATCATTGTTATTGGTGTAAGACAAGTGTGTTGTTGCTGTGTTGGAATCATACTAAAAACAGAAACCCTATTTGCTAGAGTCATTTCCATTTCATCTTATCATTATCATTATCGTCATTATGATTTGTCACAGCGTTTTTATCTTAATTGTTCTCAGCATCATTGTAACATACAGCGGCTAATGACAACCTCGAGATGTGGAGAGAAGGGGGGTTTCTAAATGCAGAACTAAATAATGCAACTCCAAAACAACCAATGTCTGAACTGCCCAGCTGACTTGAAATGTTCTAGAGACACAAGCGAGAGGATAGAAACCAAAAGCTGTTTTGATGTCTCAGTCTGGATGTGCGTTGGCAACAAGCAAGGGCCTCGGGATTCCATCAGACTATTGATCGTTACCAATGCTCAAGTCCTGCTTTACCACCCTTATAAACAATCTCTCTGTCAAGCACACTATAGGGCAACAAATGATTTTATTTCATAGATTTTTGGATTTGACTGATGAATTATTCACTCACGTTCTACCCTCGGTGCTGAAGTGGGGAGAGGGTGTTGAAAAGGAAAAGACAAAGAAATTTCTACATGTATCATACACAAGCCTATGTGCGTGAACAGCTTCTCTTTCAAACGGTTTTCTTAGTCCCCCCCCACTAACCCACATCAGCTCTACTTTGTCAACAGCTGAGTGAGAACTCCCAGGGGCTGACAAATCTCCTGTAATCTGCCAGACCTCCCCTGCATGTCCGGTGCTGTTGTTTTCCTGTATCCTTCTAAGTGTTATTGAGTCTGAAAAATTATCAATTTG
>VUQH01079971.1:0-11877 GCA_015106775.1 Etroplus canarensis
TTTCTGCTGCCACATTCAGATGGTAGGCTCAGAGTTTGGTGTGAACACCATGAAAGCATGGATCCATCCTGCCTTGTATCAGTGCTTCAGGCTGCTGGTGGTGTGATGGTGTGGGGGATATTTTCTCGGCACACTTTGGGCCCCTTAGTACCAACTGAGCATGGTTTAAAGCCCACAGCCTACCTGAGTATTGTTGCTGACCATGTCCATCCCTTCATGACCACAGTGTACCATCTTGTGATGGCTGCTTCCAGCAGGATAACACACCATGTCACAAAGCTCAGATCATCTCAAACATCTTGAATGAGTTCACTGTCCTCAGATGTCCTCCACAGTCAGCAGATCTCAGTCCAACAGAGACCTTTGGGATGTGGTGGAACAGGAGATTCTCATCATGGATGGTCAGCCCATGAAGCCCACAGCAACTGTGTGATGCTGTCATGTCAGCATGGAGCAACATCTGTGAGGAACGTTTCAGCAGCTCGTTGGATCTCTGCCATAAAGAATTAAAGCAATTCTGAAGGCAAAAGGGGGTCCAGCACTAGCAAGGTGTGCCTAATAAAGTGGCCAGTGAGTGCACAGTGTGATTTTTTCTGTAATTATGAGTTATTTTAAATTACATCTTTTACATATATATATTTAGTCATCTAAGGTTTAATCATCATCTATTTCTTATACTTTACACATCAGCACAATTTAAATAAAACGTCGCGCATCATGTGAGGCTGGTTGAACTGTTATTTGGCTGTGTTTACACAACGACAATAAAGGTCATGACCCTGAAACTGTTATAAAAGCAGGAAATCTACAAATATTAGTGTTTTACCTTTGAATAAAAGCCATTAGTCATAATTTAGGTAAACAGATAAAACTTGCACAGATTAAGATGACTCTCACTGTTAAGACAAAACTTGGTTTCATCAAAGCAAACAAATCGATGAAACCATAAGCCACAGCTGTAGCTGTGGTGATACTGTGGTAACATGCGACTTTATGTCACAGATCAGCTCTGGTCTGAAGCGTTCACTCTACTTCCTCTTAAATATTTCCAAGCTTGAATCACTGGAATGTTTTTTCCATTCCTGACATGTTTGGCTGACACTGAGCCTTTGTTTCAGACATTGCCCAGCAGAAAAGCACACAGAGCAGCAGCACTGTCAATGCTGTGTGCCACATGAGGAACAGAACAACTGCAGGGAACATCTCCTTGTGAGCAGATATCAAAACTTCACCTGTGTTTTCAGGAACCAACGTGGTGCAGAGGCAGGCGGAGCCAGCCAGAAACAGGAAGCTGGCCATACTTTTCCTCCTCCCAGCCCTGCAGGACGAGACAGATGGTGAAACAGAGGTGGAGGCTTTCACAGCTTCTTAGAATATTGGCACAGAGAGTTAGTGAGTAAAAAGCATGAAGTCTACCAGAGAAGAGCAAAGTTTTTTCATGATCTAATACACAAGTGTTGCAATGGTTCATGTTAAGTCACTGAACCCATATGAGACTTGAAAATCCAGCTTGTTTTAGGGTGTCGCTCAGTTTTGGAGACATCAATCTGTAGACAAGTTTGCCAAAGCTCTGCCCAAAAACTTTTTTAAAAGGCAGCAGAAACATCTTTAGAAATTCTGACTCTTCTATCCATCCATCCTGTACCTCTGTTCAGGCTCCAGGTCTTGGGGGCGGCAGCGACGCTCAGACATTTGGTGCGTGTGCTTGGCTGAGGAGCCAGTGGTGAGAAGCTACCAACTGCAGGATGATGGTTGAACGCCTCTGAGTCAGAATCCTGCCTAGATGCAGTGATACTGTAGCGCCGTGGCTGGTTTCGGATAGCCGGCCCCATCTGGTGAAGGAGAGCCGATCGTGATCGGGCTGGGGGGATGGCCGAAGCAGGGCCGCCCCTCTCCAATCTCGCGCTCATGTTTCGGAGGACCCGGTGCTGGACAACTTGTGAAACCACCTGACTCTGGGTCAGGGTCTTGTGCGTAGCAGAGCATCTAATGAAAGCTTGGATCAAGGGATGACTTTCATCTAGGCCCTGACGGCCCTTTAACTGGTGCCACGGCGCCTTTTGGTCCAGCCAATCTGTACGTTTTTTTGAGCAATTTCCGCCCTGGGATTATTAAAGTATTCTGATTCTTCCCACCACCTCCTCCAGCTCTTCTGGGGGGGGGGGACACCAACACATTCCCTAATCGGCCAAAGCACATAGTCTAACCAGGCCTCCTCCCTGAAACACCTCACCTAGGAGGCGTCTAGTAGGTGGACTGCTCTGATAGCTAAGCTGACGGAGCAGCAGCTCTATGCTAAGCTCCTCACCATACCTCTAAGGGAGAGCCCAGACATCCTTCAGAGGAAGCTCATTACATCCACATACTCATGCGACCCAGAGCTCGTGGCCATCGGTGAGGGTAGGACTGTACATCATAAACCAGCAGCTTTAATGCACAGCTCTCTTCACCATGACAGACTTCCATCTCCCATCCGCTCCTTCGCATCAACAAAACGCTGAGACGTTGTGTGGATGAGTACCTTCAGCTGCTCCCTGAAGGGCTGCCATGGTGAGAGGGGCCTGTGTCCCCACCTGGAATCAAACCAGGGACCTTTTGCTTGTAAGGTGAATGTGTATACCACTACACTACGAGGACACCTGTCAAAGTGGAGGGTTTAACTTCCATAATTAGCATGTTATCATGTGACATGATGTAATATGGTTTACTGCTGCTTACAGACGATCTTTACAGCAGGGGTCCCCAAACCCCGGTCTGCGGACCGGTACCAGTCTGTGGACCATTTGGAACCGGGCCGCAAAGAAAAAATTTCGTGGTTAAAATGTCATTTTTCTTCCTTCCTCCGGATCTTATTTTGAAAAACGACTGTTTCCGCCCTCGCCTCACTAACCGCGCTTGTCTCTGGAACATCGATCCACGCATCAGCGACACAAGCTAACCCACAAGCAAAATTCACTGAAGAGCTTTTTCAGGAAGGGACGAGCAGACGACGGGACAGCAGAAGGGTCACGGACCGCCTGCAAAAAAGAAAGCTGCATTTAAAAGAAAATACCAGAGCTTCTTATCTAAGCTGTGGGTTCATGACAACAGGTGACAGACACACTCCTCACCCACTGTGAGCAATGAAACCCACAAAACTGCTTCACCACACTGAGACAAAAAAGCCAGCGTTAAAAGACAAAGACTTGGAATTTTTTGAAAGATAAAATCATGAACATGAAGGACAGAAACAGCTAGTGAGGGCCACCACTTCAATAAATGTGTCTGTGCTGAAACCCTCATGTCACTGTCTCCATCACTCCTAGATGGAAACAAGCCCAGGGCTCCGCTGACTCTGCATTATGGTGAGTTGATATTATAGTGTAGAATTGGTGCAATTCTCTCATAGAGAAGATACATGATGACTCACTTCCTGTTCTGAATAGTCTGCTGTGGGTAAACAAACACCTAGCAACACGTAAACAGCTCTGATGGGTCCTTCTGACAGTCGTATAAAAATAACTTCTAGGTCTGCTAGCATGTTGTATATGTGAATATAGTTTTTCATATAGTTATTTTAAGTGGTCATCAATAAGTCAGCAGGTTAAACGTTGGTCAGGAGTAAATATGACCTGTGAGCACGCTGCATGCAGCTGTACCTGCATGCATGTTTTGGGACATGTGCAGAAGTGGACAGCATGTCACACGTGCTGTAAGAAGGCGTGGCTTCAGATGGAACTAATTAAAGATGTAATGATGTGTTTTTATCGTGTCAACTACAAACATCACTGTAAATCATTTCAATCAGAGCAGGACGTGACCTCATCTGATCAATACAGCCTGGCCAACATTCACACAACTTACTACACAATAAACATTTCTGAATTTGAGCTGCCCTTCAACCAAATTATCTGCTACATTTAAATTTGGTTATTATTACTGTCCAACATAAAAAGTTCATTACACACCAGTATATCCAATATAGTCTGTTTCAGCAATAAATAAACATTACAATTATTACTTTTTCTAACAGCAAACACGTTACTGGGCCTTAAAAGGATATAGTTTATACTTTAAAAGTCTGTAACTGACAATATTTCATCATGGAAATGGAGGAACTGCCTTTAAACACAAGTACTCAAATGATTTATGGTGCTCTTATGGTTCTGACGCGTCACTGCTTGAATCCAGGCAGTCCTCAAAGGATGGAAGGACACTTTGTGGCTGTTGCACCCAAACGCTGCACAATACTGCGACATTATATTTGATTGCAATGGAAAACTCCGTACTGTGCAATGCATTGAAGTAGTGTTGCTAAGTGTTGTTGTACCCACATTAGCAACAAGACGGGACTGGAAGTACACACTGTGCAGGTCACGTACCTTCTCTATATAAAGTGTAAATGTTGCATTCAGATTACAGACTATGAACTGACAAAGATTTTTGTTATTGGGGACAATAACAACAACATGGGGACACATTTAGCTGTTGCACTGTTTACAAGTTTAGTGTAAGAAACGCTTGTCTTCAAGCGGATGCCACGGTCACGTTTTCTCTGAAGCCCCGCCCCCTGTGGGCTGCGTGATGATGTACACTCTGAACGCCCTTGTGAAATGTCAATCAGCAGCTGAAGGACTTGTGGTGCTGTGCGTTTCCTGGAGGGAGTGATACAGACTAATACCATCCTGAACGTCCCCTGCCCTGCCGGCGCCTCCACAGGAACAAGATTAGACTGTTTAGCACCAAGGACACACAAGCTCATGAAGACGGCCCTGAGCCAGACACTGAAGTGTGTGCTGCGACTGAAAAACTATAAAGGACTGCGTGTAGGCCAACACTATACCACTGTCTCACAAGATAACACAAAAATAAAGGTGTGCTGATGTTTGTGGTTATGTTGGACATTCGTGATTTCATTTACTTTGGTGCCTCCATGACCCGGACCCCCAGAAAAGCGGTACACAGTGGACGGATGGATTGTTTTATATTTTTCCATGACGACTTTTGTCAAGTCTGAGCCACAGCTGCCCCAAAGCCCTGAAGAGGGCTGTGCACAAGAAGCGCCACAAAGTGTACATTATATGTATATACGTGTGTGTGTGTGTGTGTGTGTGTGTGCGTCACCAGTGTTTGTTGATGAAATACATGCAGAGCGGGTAGGCTGGCAGCTCCACGAGGCCGTACATTGCTACGTTAACGTAACGGCTGCCGGACATCTCGCTGGCCCCCAGAGTCAGACCGTAGTACACCAGGCTGCACGCGTACCTGCAACACACACACAAGAACACACGCATTCAGCTTTTATCATCATCACATTTCCTCAGGGGCAACATACTGTACAACTCTATTACCTACATTCAAGCATGAAGACCTAGCTGAGAATGCCTCAGCAGGTGTTTTTAAATAAACGTGACTTAGCTGCGGGGGGTTTTTGTTTACAGTCATAACTCAGATCTGCTTTGACTTTTTATTTTCTGCTTCCATAAGCAGGTTCTGTGCAATACTGCAGGAGAGGCTGTTTAGTACAAACACCGCTCACCAGCGTCTGTCAGGACAGCCGGCTGAGCCGAGCAGTGGAGAATAAACTACAGCGCCGAAGCCGAGGGGCAAAACCTGAGTTTCTTCAGCAAGAGTGATACAGGAAGCGTAAAACCTGTCTGCATGACACTGTCAGAGTCCTGAAAAGGACTGAGGCGCATTACGGCAGGTCTGACGCAAGGATCCGAATACACCAACGACGCTCAAACTGCAGCACATCAGCTATGGATGCAGCATCCCTGCTGAAAGCCAAAGGTCATTACAACAGAACAGTGTTTAACCAGTGTAAGAGGAAAAGGGAAACACTTAAGACCATAAAAACAAACTTCAGCTTTTATTTAAGCTCATAAGTGACTGAGAACACACACACACACAAAAAAAAATTTAAAAAAATCGCACAGACACATCTATACAGACTCTCAGCTGGGTGAAGCCTTTCCCTTTAAGAGATGGGAGGATGCCTGACCTAAAGAGGGGGTGTGATGGAACATTTAAATGCAGAGCTACATGTCCATACTCCCACGAGATAACGGGAGACTGAAAACAGGCAATTTGTTTATTGGCCTTGAAGAATTACTGCCGATGAGAGCGGAAACCTACCTTTCTCTGGAGAATGTGAGGAACACTGTGAAAAGTCCTGAAGCCAAAAGGGGGTCCAACTCTGTACTAGCAAGGTATACCTAATAAAGTGGCCGGTGAATATATATATTACAATTATTTCTGCAATCAGGAGTTCTTTTATAAACTATTTTACAGATATAACTCAATTTTATCCACATTTATAACCCTGCACTTGCACTGTTAAATGTCCTTTCATAAAAACATCAGTTGAAGATTTTATCATTTTAAATGTCCTACATTTTATACTTTTTACATGAGTCACTATTTGGTTTTTATTTAATGTCATGCATCATGTGAGGCTGGCTTAACTTTGAATTGGACGTGCTCGCACAATGAAAATACAGGTCGTGACCCTGAAAAAAAGTTATCGAAGCAGGAAATCCACAAAACTTAGTGTCTTGCCGTTAAATAAAATAATTTTTCCATAAGCCAATGCCTAAATTAAGATTCATCAGAGCAAGAAACGTTTTTCAGTCTTCTACTGTGCAGTGCTGGTGAGCGCATGTGAGCTGTAGCTTCAGTTTCCAGCTGAGATGCTCTTTTGCATTGTACCTACTTAAGTGGCCATGTGTGCACGTGTCTATATTTAACAGAATGACTCGTCTCTGTGTGTCACTTTAGAATTTTCACCACAAAAGGAAGCAGAAGGCTTCTTCCTCCTCTTCAGCAGCCTGACAGCCCTGAGTTCAGTCACAAGAACTTCTTTTCACAAACGGTTTGTTAAAGGAGGCAGCAGAGGGTTGCTGAGGGTTCAACACCCACCTGGACCCACACCCGGAGGCCAGTTCATGACCCCGTTCTGGACTCATCTGTATGGAGGAGACTGGGGGGGGGGTGGCGGCTTACGCCCTCCTGAGCACCGCTGAGGTGCCCTTGAGCAAGGCACCGAACCCCTACATTTGCTGGGCAGCCTTCTCTCAATATCCATCTCTTCCCTGTGTGTGTGTGTGTGTGTGTGTGTGTGTGTTTGAGATTTATGACAGTATGTCTTATCAAAGCAGTGGAGACTTTGTGATAAAAACTGTGATGTCAGGTCATTTTTAGACACTAGCACTGATACTGTGAACATCTGCAGGACACAGAAACGTCTTTTCCCCACGTTGAAGTCCCTCTGGTCACCCCACCTCTGGTCCACGGATCTAAAGGAATGTCTGGGTCCAGATTAGTTCATAATATTTTCTTAAACATCATAACAACACCTCCCAATTTCTCTTATTTCAGTCTGATAGGAATCGGTGAAGATATGATATCAAATGTCCAGTTTTCTTCGAAAAAAAAAATCCCAGGTCCACATCTGGATCAAACTCCACAAGGGAGTCATTTTTAAGTTGGGCGGAGCCCCACCGCTGGGAATAATTTTACTCCTCTCCTGAAGCATCTGCAAACGTTTTTATAACTGATAGTTTGGACTTCATGATGCCGACCTCTGGCTAGATGAGCGAGAAACAGGGGAACGAAGCAGTCAAAGCTGGCAAAGGCTAAGTTCCCCCTGAAGGCAAAAGTGGCCCGAATCTGATTTTTTTACGACCGTCTGAACAGCACAGATCAAATTTGTTCAAATCAGAGCCCCGCCCACTTCCATATGTGCTCCTAAGTCAATTTGTATCCAAGGTTTTTCAAACTGTCCTCAGTCTGAATGGTCATGTCACATTTCATCCGACTTTTCCATCATTCAAGTGAGACAGACGTCATACTTCTGCACTGGAGGAGGCGAGATGCGGTGAGATCAAATGTCAACAATGGACCAAACAAGCATGACAGACAAAAAGCTTCACTAGACCACACGGACCTTTCTGAAGATGATTTTTAGGCAGCGCAAAGCACCAAAGAAAAAGCAGAAGTGAACTAAAATAGAACCGTAAGTCACCACGCCAGAAATAAATGCAGAATAAGTGGTTTTATTATAGCGTGCTGCAACTGATGACAGAAAGGAACAAAAACGTCTGTTCAGCGACACTGAAGTTATCAAAGTACAGTGGCCTGCTAAAGTACAATAGAGTAGGCGGCACGTTTTCTTCAAGCAGCAACCTCCAGGCTGAACAATGAAGCCATGGAGCTGCAGTACCTCTTGTGGCCACTAAGGGCTGGCTCCAAAAGTGAGTCAGTTCCCATAGAGTCCCATGTTAAAATGTCCAACTTCATCGCAGAAATAATCATGTTTACAGCCTGATACAAAAACAGTCTTAGTCTCTCCAGCTAATTTAACCCTTCACAGAAACTGCACAGAGGGTTTATACAGCATCTGTTCAATTTGCATTAAAGCTTTAAAGTTTGCATTATGAGGGGCGTGGCCTCTTTGACTGACAGGTGCAGCTAATTCAAGTCCTTGAACTGGACCTCTTGACTGTGTAGGTGCCTTTTAGAGCATTTTAACATAATTATCTGACCAATAATATAGCTTGCTGTGTGGTTAACTGTACAAACAAACCGTCCACGAAGTCTGCGCTCCAGTTTTGGCGAGTGAAATTCTAGGATTTTATTTGGCTGTGACTGAGCACTAAGCAACAGGGATCTGTTAACACAGTCACTTCTGACTACGGAAAACTAAACACAGCCATGAAGCTAAAGCTGAGACTTCACAAACCAACAGCCGTTTTTTATACTCATATACTCACCACACATACATCAGCACCATAGTCCGGAGACGGAGGACTGGGTGGATGATCAGCTGCAGGATGCCAGCACCCCTGTTTCCATGGTTACCAGTTTTAGAGGCGGCGACACGCTGCAGCATCAGGTGTTTGACAGCGTTGCCGTTCCCCTGCGCCATGTAACGCAGGACCTGCAAACCAGAACACAAGATCAGGAAAAGCACGATGAAAATAAGATAAGACCACACGGACCAAATAATAAGGGAGATTAATTCATTTTAACCGTAAATGTTGTACTTTGGAAACAATACTCTGGAGAAAAAGTAAAACTGTCATTTGCAGAAATCAAACTGTGGAATTATGTGAAATACAGCTTAACAACCTGGCAACCAAGAGACCCCAAAATAAAGATGTACTGATGCTGAAAACACCACGACGACCAATAGGAAACATTTCTGTGTGTTTATTTTGTGTTTGTTTATTTATTCCAGCTTCTATGAAATTTTCACTATAAAAAACTAAACTGTTTAACCTCACTTCATTTATTTTCCATTTAGTTTTCTACTTATTAATTTATTTTTATTGATTACAATTATTCATCTGTATGAATAAGTAAACAACATTAAATAAATAAATGCAAAGGGAAAATAATACAGACTAATAAAAACTAATTAAAACATAACAAACGGAAAATAAAAGAAGATGGACAGGAAAACAAATAGATAAAATGGAAAAACATCTAGGTAATACAAAAAAGGCACAAAGACACACAAATGCAAATTAATTAATTAAAATTAATTTCTTGTAGTGGTTGGTTCCATGTTCTTTTGTTTGCTTATTTTATTTTTGTCATTTATTCCCCATTTTATGTGTCAGGGACAACATTTTACTCTTATTTATTTTTAATTTCCAACTTTGTGATTCATTTATTAATTTAATAAATTATTATTTATTTTAATAAATGATTAAATGAGGGACATAAAAAGTTTATATAATAAATAAATAATGCTGACATAAAAAATAAAAATAGATTTAACATATGGAAAAGGAAAGAAGACAGAAATGCAAAGGATAAAGTAATATATGCATAAATTAAAAAAGGGAAAGTTTATAGAGGACAGAATGAAAAGGGAAATAAACACAAAATATAATTTTAGATAAAGTTTTATCAAATTATTACTTCCACCAATTATATGTTTTTGGTCATTTTAACAGTATATTCATTATTTTCTTTTGACAGACTCAGGTCCTCCAAAGTAATAAAAGGAACCCACTTTTGGTTTTTTACATGTTTGTTAAATTACATTTTTTGTTATTTAGTCTACATGTTTTGTGTCAGGGGAAAAAAATATATTTAAAAAAATCTTTATTAAGCAAAATTAAAAAAATTAATTTGTTTATTTCAATAAATACACACTGAAAAAAAATGTTAAAAATAAAATGAGAAAGTTTATAAAGAACAGAATAAGAAAGAAAAATAAATAAAGTTGCAAATTAAATCATAATTATGAATTTACACCATGTAAAAACACATTAATAGCCACAGTTCCATGTGATATTGTGATCACTCCGTGGGAATATTAGCTTTAATTTTCTCTGATTCCCTTGCATGCCTTGGCTTCTTATCTTTACTCACACCCCTGTTTTGCTCAGTTCAGAGGGATTTACTCCCTCTGCAGAAATTCCTCTCAGTGTAGGAGAACAAAACCTCTGACCTTGAAAACTTCACTCTCTACCCTTTATGCAGTTCTTACTGAGACTAAAAACCATGTGAAGCTCTACATTTTTCTGTTTAGCGTAGCACATGCTACCACAGTAATAAAAACAGCAGCTTTGCCGTCTCACAGTCTAAGAGTTTTGTCTTCTTCTGTGCCCAGAATCTAACATGAACACAGACCACACGCCTGCCTGCAGCAGGTTAACTTCTGGTCTGACCTCTCATTTCAGAGGCGGTTTCAACACAGCACTGCAGGAATGACGTCTGTGTGTGTTTGAGCTTCAGCCTCGTTAAGTATACCTCTTCAGCTCTCTCCGTCTGGCCCTGGGAATACAGCCAACGAGGAGACTCAGGAAGAGTGCTGGAAGAAAGAGAAGGAGACGTCACTGGGTGGGTTTGGTTTATTTTACGCCACACAGTAACACAGCACACGCACACAGACGCTCACTCAAACAGAAAAAACACCCTTACTTGTCTTCTTTAAAATTGTGAACACTGTAAACATATCAAAAGCTTTGTTTTCAGCCCATTTCCAGCTCTCTTGATTTAGCCTCTTTAAAACAATCCTTCTTTATGTAGCTCCCGCCTCTTCTGGCAAAGCGACATTTCTCAGTTCCTCCTGAAGGATCCTGAGGCACTAACAGGCCAAATGAGATGTATCTAGTCTCTCCAGTGGTTTCGGGGTCTACCCTGAGGTTTCCTGCCCGTTGAGTGTGTCCAGAAACTCTCCAAAGGGAGGCATCCTGATCAGACGCCCAGACTACCTCAACTAGCTCCTTCCAGAGCAAAGGAGAAGTGACTCTAGCTCAGGCGTCTCATGGGAAAACCTATTTCAGCCACTTGTTTCCACAATGGGTGGCACGACGACAAGGTTCCTGGTTTGAATTCTTTGTTTCTCAAGCTAACTGATGATTCTAAATTGGCCACGGGTCTGAGAGGCTGCCTGTCTCTGTGCTGAACCAGTGATGGCCTGCTGACCTAAGCGGGGTGTACTCAGCGTCTTCTAACAGCTGGAAAAGCCCCTCACCACCCTGAACAGACGGGCGTCTGAGAACACGCCTGGATGGATGGTTTCCGTGATCTAATCCTTTTGGTCGCTGCCCACAACTCATGACTTGCTAAGTTCAGGAAGCTTGCCAAGAGGCACCACCCCATGCTAATGAGCCTGCACTTTGTGTCATACTGATAACTCAGCTGAAGTCAACTAGCTGTCACAGTAGAAAACAGGATCCGAAACCAAATATTCAGAGCAGTCTGAAGCCTGAGCTTTGACTCGGAGAGATTCATTTACAGACATTTAGTGTTTAATATGATGATAAAAGGACTCTGGAGCTTTTTTACTCTGAGGACTCAAAGCGCTGCTTACTACAAGCCTCATTCACTCACACATTCATGCAGGGCTTTTATTCTATACCTTTAAGTGAATTTAAC
>VUQH01079972.1:0-13296 GCA_015106775.1 Etroplus canarensis
AGCTCCCCACCCCCCACCCCCTCACTTCTCCTCTGCTCACCTCACCCGCTGTAGTTTCAAATTAGCCTCGACATCTTGGCTTTCCCCACAGCTGACAGGTAGAGAGCTGGACTCCCTATTCATGATATCTAAAACAGGGCCGCGGGGTAATCTGTCATTTTGAACCCAAAACCCATGCATCTTTAAAAAAAAAAAAAAAAAAAAAGAATGTTGTTATGGTAGCAAAAGTTTGGCTGTTGTAAACATTATAATGACCGTAATACCTCATGGCTGCTCCTTGGGGCGTTGACCTGTCTGGATGGCATTCAAATGAAAAAAAGCTGCTGCCCAGGAGAAATGTAACACTGACAGTAAATGTGAACCGCATTTGTGTCAGCCGCGCTCGGTTGATAAACTTGGCATAAATAACGGTGAATGGATTTCCCGCTTATCTCCACATATTTGCGCTGCATTTGTTAAGGCCGTAATGGGAATTTTCCATCAAGCAAAGCTCATTTCTTCTTTGGTGGAAGTCAGTCTAAGCGGCGATATGAAGACGCGACTCATAATGATTAAACATCCCAGGCTTTTGCAGAAATAATCGCTTTGTCTGAGTGGTCTTATTTTTATTTTCCTGCCGGAGCAGTGTAGCCTCTAGCCGCAGGTTTGGCTCGCTGGGACTCTCTCTAACCGTCAGACCGCATCAGCGATGCTCCACCATGCAGCGCTGCAGTGCAGGAGTGAATGTGGCTGCAACAAAGGCGCTGAATTCAGCGGTGACTTCGGCTGCATCATCACTAACTATTAGAAACCGCTCAGTTAGTTTTAGGCACTATATGCTACTACTAGTGATCACATGACATGTGAGCCAACTGCTGAAGGTGTGGATCCCACTGCACACGTTCGTTTGATGTGAATAAAACTTCAGTCAAATGAAACTTTTCTGCTCACATACAAATGTAACTAAACCACTCTCTCAAGGCTGTGCACCGTGTTGGTGACAGATTACTCAGATGGTGTAGGTGCTACAAACTACCAAATTAGGCTTTGGCATTAAAAACTGCAGGGTTAATTTTAGGAGCACAAATCTATAGGGTTTGGTTTAGGCATTAAAAGCTACTTAGTAACTTTAGGGACCAAAAATTGGTCAGTTAGGTTTAGGCCCTAAAAACTACAATTTTGGGTTTAGGCGCTAAAACCTGCAAGGTTAGGTGTGGGTGCTAAAAGCTACTTAGTTAAGTTTCGGAACTAAAAATTACTTGGTCAGGTTTAGAGACTAAACGCTACCTGGTTAGGTTTAGGCGCCAAAAATTACACAGTTGCCTCTAGGCCCTAAAAAATCTAATGTTGGGTTTAGGACCTAAAAGCTACTCGGTTTGGTTTAGGTGCCAAAAACTACAAGGTCAGGTTTTGGCATTAAAAACCACTTGATTAGGATTAGGGACCAAAAACTACTCATGTGCTGATAAAGGTCATGGTTTTGGTTAAAATACAACAGTTGATGCTTCTTTTAAAAGCTCCATTTTCTTGACTGAAATGGTGATGTGTCTCATCTAAACACAAGAATGCTGGTACTGCTGAGGCTAAATATATTTCCAATAAAAAATCATCGATTACAAAGCTGTGCCGACTGTAACCACAAAACGGGACAAGTCGTCGCCTGCTTGCTTTTTTGTGACTATTTCCCGTTTTGCTGCGAGATCGAGTTGGACAGGAACACTAACGCTTCTTCTTCATGTAAAGGAGCCCAGGAAGGGTGTCCCTCGCTTGGTTGGATCTTGGACTAATTCCTTTGAGCACTGAAAGGAGACAACAGGAAAAAGACATACTGCATCTCAGGAGCTATAGAAGATTTCTGGGGACAGTGACTTTTGGAGTAACTTTTATGAGGTGGATCTACACGTTTCATTTCCAGTTTCTCGTTTTAATTCTTAGTTTAGCGTAGCGTAGCTTTGCATGATTCCCTGTTCAAATAATCCTTATTTATCCCATACTGGACCTTGATCAGCCCCTCAAATCATACCCTATCTGAAACAAGCTGTTTCAGCTTCCTTCCACCTCCCTTTAAGGCAACTTTCTTCTGATTGGCTGCCCCTCATAGACTGCCTGAGATGACCTTATTAGGGAAATCTCCTCTTTGTGACATCATACAAGGCCAGGAGTAGAAAAAATGTATTTTGAAGCATTTTGAAGTCGTTTTTGCATTTGCCTTTGAAGTAAAAGGTCCCTGGTTAGATTCCAGGTGGGGACACAAGCCCACTTAGCTTTTTTTGAAGCCAGAGGTTTTGGCTTCCAGGAATTACTTTTATGTAAACTGACCTCATTATCTCAAATTTTGGCAGTGTTTTTCATGAACACCCACCATCAGAAAAAGATATACACTAAAGGCAATTTCAACTTAACTTAAAACCTAAGTTCTGTTAAATGACGATAGCTAGACACCTTTCCAGAGACTAAAGATGGAGGATTTTCACTGCGTTCAGGGACAAACCCATCACATACCATGAAAACGAGGAACCGGTCTTATGTGAAATAATATGACTGGACCGGTCTCTTCAAATGTTAATCAAGGGTTTTCAGGCCTCCAGGGTGGGGCCTGCATTCAAGGGAAGCCAAGAAAGGAAGTTAAGTTTGAATGAGCGCTGCCATCTGGTGGAGGCTGCGGCTCACTGCCAAACAGAAGATGCACTGCAGGATCGCTGCACAGTTTACAGTTTTCCTTTGGTTTGAAAACAGTGAAATCCTTCAGAACTTACTTGTGCTCATCAAAAAAAGTGCATTTCCCATTCTTTTTGGTAATTTTTACAAATGTTTTATTACATTTAGGCTAAGGATTTGAACAAATATTGGTGGTAATTGTCTTTCTGAGCAGAGTAGGCAAACATGCCAGCATGGCTTCACACAATAGTTCAGAATCGTTTTCTGTTCTGCATGAAATCAGAAGAGCATTCGCTCAATGCACAGTTACAGTCCTTGGATAAATTATATCCTGGTCCATCAGGTTTTCAGGGTCAGACTTTCAGGAACTTAGAAGAAGAGGACCACCTGTCCTTTTAAAAGGATGTCCAAACATTTTCACTGTCCTGGACTTGCACAGTGTCAAAGGAAGCAGTAGAGTCGGTGGCCAAGATCCAGTCACCTCATCTGATGTGACTTAAAGGTTCTGGGGTGTGCTGTAGCCTCGGTGCGGGTTTTTTTTTGTGCATGTACGAGGCTGTTTTGGGGAGATGTACCAAAGAAAGTGAGTAAACTCTACACAGAAGCCAGAGAATGAACAGAAGTTGGTTGCATAAAATCCTCACATGGCCAAAAATAGACTTCCAAGTGCCACTTTATTTAAATATTGACAAATGCTTAAGAAGGGGGCCAAATCCACCTGCTGAGGAAGCTTGTGTGATCCCGAATATGATCATTGTTGTTATTTTATTTATGCTGCTTATAGTTTCATGTATTCAGGAGGTGCAAAGAGACCTTTAAATGAAAGCGGACTTCAAAGAATGCATGCAGTAGAAAGAGCAGACAGCAGATGACTGCGATTATTATTCACAACTAACTCATAATTATAGAATGAGGGCGCCGAGTCAGCCTTTTTTAAAGACTGAGGCTGAAGATGTTTTTATCACGTCGTAGCAACACCCAATAAAGAAAGAACCCTTCCAATCACTTGCGAAAAAGTTAGTTTTCCGTGTAAACGTTAATAAAAATTGACTGCAGCGGCCTTTGAATCATTTAAACCCTGATTTATTCGAGAGGATAACATATTAAATGGAGTTTGACGGACAGGAGCTGTTTCTCACTGTGCTGCATCATCTCTCTGTTTTAAACCAAAGAGACCAAATATCTGCCATCCCACCAGTATGATGTGACAGTAAGTGGCAGAAACTGCTCCTCTCAGCAGCTCATAGAATAATGTCGCCCCCATGTGGCCCCCACGTGGCCATTCTGGTAAACAAACTACTTTCACAGCTTAAATTCTCTCTCGTGCTTCCAGTGTCGACCGGGGTCGTTTGAACCCAGACTGAAATTCATGGTAGGTAACATCACAGTATAAATGTGATGATCTACTTCCCCTGCAGCTGCCCGTCGATCTGCCAGGATAATGGAAAGTTGTATGAAATAGGCGCTCAGCAGGCACCTCATGAGGTTCAGCTGCACTGCTCATTAACAGATATTTAATCAGCATAATTAATGACCTGCTGAGGTTCAAAGGAAGCATCAGAATGGGGAAGGAGGGTGAATTAAGTGCCTTTGAGTGTGGTGTGGTTGCTGGTCGGAATATTTCACAAACTGCTGATCTGCTGGGGTTTTCCTACACAGTCATGTTTAGTGTTTGCAGAGAGTGGTCCAAAAAACAGCTTTGGATAAGTGGATGGATGGATGGATGGATGGATGGTCCAAAAGAGAAAATACCCAGTGATTGGCAGCTCCCTGGGTGAAATGCCTTGCTGATGCCAGAAGAGGCATCAGAGGAGAATATTCAGACTGCTTCTAGCTGAAGGCAACAGGAACTCAACCGCTCATTACAACCAAGGCACGCAGGAGAGCATCTCTGAACGCACAACATGTCGAGCCTTGAAGTAGATGGGCGACGGCGGCAGAAGACCACACCGGGTGCCACACTCGTCAGCTAAGAGCAGGAAACTGAGGCTACAGTTCATACGGGATCGCCAAATTTGGACAACAGAAGACTGGAAAAATGTTTCCTGGTCTGATGAGTCTCAGTAACTGCTGAGATATTGAGATATTGGCATAAACATGAAAGCATGGATCCATCCGGCCCTGTAGCAGCGGTTCGGGCTGCTGCCGGTGTAATGGTGCGGATATTTTCCTGGCACACTTTGGGCCCCTTTATACCAACTGAGCATCATTTAAACCCCACAGCCCACCTGAGTATCACTGCAATGCTTATGTCCATACATGGTCAGAAGATGGGTACACTGTGGTCATTAAAGGGAGGGCCTTTATGCCACAGCGTGCCCATCTTCCAGCAGGATAACACGCCATGTCACAAAGCTCAGATCATCTCCTACTGGTTTCTCGAACATGACGATGAGTTCACTGTCCCCAGATGTCCTCCGACAGAGCATCTTTGGGATGCGGTGGAACAGGAGATTCTCATCATGGACTCGCAGCTGACAAGTCTGCAGCGACTGTGTGATGCCGTCATGTTACTATGGAGCAAAACCTCTGAGGAATGCTTCCAGCATCTTGCCCCGAAGCACGGCAGTGCTGAAGGCAAAGGGGGAGTCCTTCACAGTACTACACAACTGTACCTAATAAAGTGGCCACGGGTGTATCTGCATGGCTATGATTTTACGCTTATTTTCCACTTATAATCATGACATTGTGATGCTCCGCAGTGAACCGTGACTAATTAAGCTTAGCTTTGGAGCGTTTCTGCACAAAATATTCCGCGCCTGTAAATGTTTCAGTGTGAAACAGAATTCTAACAGAATAAGCCTGACTATGATGAGGTCACTGTCATTTTTTTAAAAACTGGAATACTAGTGCCAGCCGTGCTGATGGAGTGCAGCTCTGTGGGGAAAAAAAAAAAAACAGAGCCATGAATGTGTTTTTTCTGTTGTTGTCCAGCAGATGGAGGCCTTCATTCATTCATTTTCTTCAGTGTCCTGGACTCCTGCTTCTGCTCATAGCTGAGTCACATGGCACCCTTAAAAGAGTCATGTGACTTTCTGGCCCAAAAATAGCACCAGTACAGCTCACCTGGTTGAGCTGATGACCCATGTACAAAAGGCTAAACTCCTTGCTGCAGGGTCCCGGTTGGGAGTCAGCCCCAGACCATTTCCTGTGTGTCCTGACTGTCCTAGCAAAAAAAAAAAAAAAGAAAGGCTAAAATGCTCCCAAATCAGTCTTTCAAACAGACATAACACGTCAGCGTCACTCAACATGCATGATGCAGAATGACGAGGATCTGTCAAACAACTAAATAACTCATTCATAAGGTTTATTTCTATCTTTAAGCGTCTTCTTATTATTATTCTTTTGGCTGCTCCTGTTAGGGGTCACCACAGCAGATTATCTGCCTCCATCTCACCCCAACCCTCGCATCCTCCGCTCTCCTGCCAACCCTCTGCACTACATCCATCAACCTCCTCTGTGGTCTCTTTTCTTCAACATCCTTTGTCCAGTATGTCCACTATCCCTCCTCTGAACATGTCCAGATCATCTCTCTGACTGTCTCATGTCTTTGTTTTTATCTCAACATCTTCAGTTCCACCTCCTTCAGCTCTGCCTCCTGTCTTTTTGTCAGTGCCACCGTCTCCAGTCCATCGTAGCAGGCCTCACTGCCATCTTGCAAACCTTCCCTTTCACTCTTGCTGCTATCCTACTGTCACAAAGCACCCCTGACACTCGTCTCCACTCGTCTCCACCCACTCCACCCTGCCTGCACTCTCTTCTTCACCTGTCTTGTGCTCTGTCCATTGCTTTGGATGGACAGAGCACTTACAAACTCTCTATTTGTAAGTGTAAATACTTGAATGAAATATGTGAAGGGGAGTGTTTATATATGGAGGACCACAACTGCCAAAATTTTAAAAAACCAAAATTGGAATAAACCAATGCAAAAGTAAAATTTGATATTAAATACATAGAAATACCAAAAATACATTAAGGAATCAATTAATTACTTTAAAAGGTGACAAATTTATTATAAAACTGTTGTGTAATTATTTGAAATTCTATTAATTCCCTTCTCTATTTTATTTGAAAAGTTATGCTATCTGTTCATTAATTAATCTTTTTTCCCTAATTTTCCAGCTGCAAAAACAGGACAACAATGTCATTCATTTATTCATTCATTCATTCATTCACTATTTTCCACTTGTGCTTCATCCCAATTTCTCTGCATCCTGAATACAATAAAGTCTTTCTGTTCTATTATGCAAACAAAAGGGCAGACATGCAAATGGTGTAAGGGGGTCATCTTCTTTTGGCTAATCGACATCAGGCCAAAAGCAGAAACACGTGGGCTTAGTTAGATAAAATGAAAAGTAAATAAACAGGAGGCTTTCAAACAGATATATAAATTAATGTCACATTTTATAAGTTTGTTTTTTCTTACATGGAATTTTACAATATGTTTCAAGCATTTAATGGTTTATTTATTTATTGTTTTCTTATGTATTTACTCATTGTAGTTTGCTTTTGGTGGCACAGTGGCACAGTGGTTAGCACTGTCACCACACAGCAAGAACGTCCTTGGTTCAAATCCATCAGCCACCTGGGCCCTTTCTGCATGGAGTTTGCATGTTCTCCTTGTGTCTGTGTGGGTACCCCAGCTTCCTCCCACGGTCCGAAGACACACGTTAGGCTACACCCCCCCCCCATAATTGTGGATGCTGTCTTCGCTTGCTGATTGATCAAAAAGAAAATTTAAATATCAATGTCTATCCCACTTTATAACTTAACGAGGCTAGACACCATGGATAATTAAGAACCAACATATCCAGTAGCGAAGCGGATTCCATAATGTCCTTAAAATTTATTTATTTTTATTTTTTTTACCAATTTCAGCCACGGCAGCAGCAATGGCAACAGCAGCGGACACGACATGGTGTCACTGTGACCATGTCTGACCAATTGGGTTTTCATTTCATGCAGATCAGACAAATAGCTAAAAATGCAAAAATAAATAAATACATTTTACAGACAAGGCCACCTAGTGGAAAAACCTGTATTTTCAAAAGGGCTGAAAATCGAATCAGTTCCAGATCTTGCGGAGGACTATCGCTGTGCCAAAATTCAAAATCCTGCATCAAGTAGTTCTTGATGTAGGATTAGTTTTAATGTTTACACATTTTTCTGTATTGACTTTAACTTAACTTATTGGCAGTTTTAATCCTCCGTATATAATACTATGAAACGATTCAGTTTCATGATATAAGGGATACCTCTTTTAAAAGCCCTTTAAATGTATCTGTGTATCAAAATAAAGCCCAGATTTTCCCTCCACATACAATACTAACTCCACCACGCTTACATGACCGGAGGAAACTGTGACTGCGCACCATTATGGGCTCATTAAACCCTGAAGGGTGTCTATTCTTAGACTTCATCTTCCCTTCATACACTCAGTGACATGCAGTTCTTTGGCCCAGAGCTCGCCTGTGTACTGAGGCAACAATCGCCAACAGAGGTCAGTTTTGTTTTCTCTGAGCGCAAACAGTGGCAAGTTTGAATTCATGCGTCTCAGTGGGGGTTCAGTAGAGACTCTCTAACACAATAATGTGAGGCAGGGGCATAAAGAGTATTCAGTCTAATAAAGGACCTCAAAAATCAGTATGTTGGTTTAAGGAATATAATGCAAATCGGGAAACACACGCAAAACAATGCTGCACGTTCTGCACAACGCAAAGGTTTATTTACACGTTAAACGCACAGCAATAAATAATATTACTAAAAGCGGAAATTTAGAGAATGTATCCAGTAACGGGGGAGACAGCATCCCTGTAGTGTAGGTTTACACATTTTCCTTACAAGCCAAAGATCCCTGGTGGGGACACAAGCCCCTCTCACCATGGAGGGTCGCATCCGGCATAAAACCTCCGCCCAATTACCAGTGTGGATTAATCCGCTGTGGCGACCCCTTGGGGAGAAGGCAAGGGAGCAGCCAAGGGTACATTTCAACCATTCACCTTCTTCTGCGCGTCCAATTCAGGAGGCGCTGGAGCCCATCCGTCTCTGTGATCACCGGTCGGTCACGGAGAGACGGATAACCGTTCACACCGAGGGTCAATTTAGGATAGCTGCATGTCTTTGGAGCGTGGGAGCAAACTGGAGCACTCGGAGAGAACCCGCAAACTCCACACAGAGGGGCCTAAGCTGGCCGACTGCTGGACTCGAACCCGGACCCTCTCGCTGTGAGGCGGCAGACCTAACCACCACGCCACCGTGCCACCCGTATTTCGTCCAGTAACAAGGAAATCATGCGCTCACGATGTTAAACTGGTGACAACTTCGCCGCCGATCACCAGCATAATGCGGAGAGACGCTTGAATAACTTCCACCGGCACCACATTACTCAGCAGACTCCAGAGAGGCCGCTGTCTGTGGAAGAGATGCAGAGTTACCGCACTTCTGCAGAAATTCTCAAGGCCAGAAGTGGTTTTGAGATGAGTATGTCACTTTCTGGATGTACAGTGTTTCAGTATAACATTTCTTCCGCTGCCTAAAGTTTAGATGACCGCAAATTTAAACTTACATCAGTTTTGTCTCTAAGTTATCTGTTCAAAAAAACAACAAGAACAGTCCGTCCTAATATGGGTGGTGTAAGCAAATCCCGGATTGCAACATTGTTGCCATATGGGGGGAAACTGTAACAGCTGCAGTTGCTGGCCCCTCGTTTTGTCTATGCTGATTACAGACATTACTGTAACAAAATAGACACATTTTAATTCATTTCATTTTAAAATGACATTTAAAAATGAAAATGTGTCTTTTTGTATGAACTAGTTTGTTTATATGTGTTAAAAGGACATTAGTCTGCACAGAAAAAAGACAGGAGCTGTCAGTTTGAATGTGTGATGGTTTTAAAGTATTTGGATAAAAGTCCAGGAATTCTAAGCTGATGATTCCTCTGTTGCTTTAAATAAATGTACCTTGAGCCGCCCTTCATGTCTTTCTATTTTGACTTTCTTGCCATTTTTAACGTGGTCTTGAACAATAGTTCTCCGGCCTTTCTCAAGTTTTCCGTTGGACATTGGCTTCTTTTTCACTCATTTTCAGTCCAGCAGTCGCAGTGTGGTGTGCACTGCGTCCTCAAAAATTTTATAGGACCTGGATAAGTGGAGGACAGAAGAAGCGGCATGCCTAAAAACTGTCTGCAGCAGATGAACAGTATCATGATGAAAATCATGTCTAGAAATAGGAGGACATCCAACAAAGACCTGAAACAGGACCTGAGAGATGCTTCTGGTCCATCACGTGATCCATCTGCTGTTTACTGAAGCCTCATCAGAAATGGTCTCGGTGGAAGGGTGGCTGTCAAGAAGCCATAAGGAAGGGGAACAGGGAGAAAAGTCTGAAGTGAGTGGCAACAGGTCTTAAAGAGGGACAAAAACATACCATCTGTTCCCATTTCTTTGGTGAAATCTTTAAATAATGCCAAAGGTAACACAGTCTGACAGACATAAAATAGGATTTTTGCACCAACAAGGTGATTCACAAAGAGCTATTAACTGAAAACTTGGCAGATCTCAGCACGGTGTCCTGTGTGTCCTTTAAAAGATTGAGGAAACTGGACTAGAGGAGGACAAAAGGAGAAGCAGCAGGCCTAAAACACTACAGTGTCTGAAAGCCATGCCCTTGAAAAAATCCAACAGAGACCTGACACAGGACCTGAGAGATCCATCTGACCCTTCAGTTGATCCATCTACTGTTTACTGGAGCCTCAATGGACGGGCGGCTTATGGATTGATCAATCCAGATTTGACATTTTGGGTTCATATCATCATATGTACAGAGGAGGTCAGGAGAGAGGTATAACAGTGAGTGTCTACAGCCATCTGTAAAACACGGTGGAGGCTCTGTCGTGGTTTGGGGCCGAATTTCAGCCAGTGGTGTTGGAGATCTTGAAGATTATGATGTTGAAGATTCTGAACACAGAAAAGGACCATCAGATTTTGATCCGCCATACAATACCATCTGGAAAGCATTTGATTTGCAACAGCTTAATTTTTCAGCATGACAATGTTCCCAAACGCACAGTGAAAGCCTGCCTGGGTAGAAAAACACACAATGGAACACTATCAGTCATGGATTGGCCTCCCCAGAGCCCAGACCTCGACATTACTGAAGCAGTGTGGGATCATGTTGACAGAGAACAGAAAAGAAGGCAGCCGACATCCAAAGAAGAGCTTTGGAACGTCCTTTAAGAAGCCTGGAGAACTATTCCTGAAGACGACTTCAAGACATGACAGAAAGCTTGGCTGACAGAGTTCAGTTGGCGAATAAAGGTGGTCGTATCAAATACTGACTATCAATGTGGTTAGAATTGTATAAATTCTTTTTTTTTTCCCCTCATGTACAGTACTTCCAATCATCTTTGCAAATTTCACTATAATTCCCATTTTCCAAGCAACAGGCAAAGAAGTAACTTTGGCTCGAGACTTTTGCACAGCACTGTATATTTCATGCTTGCAGAACACATTCTGACCAAAACCAAGAAAACAGATTCTGAAGGAAGCAGCGACCACGGCATTTTGACCCAAACCATGATCTTTCACAAAACCTAACTGAGAACTAAGCACTGTTGTTTGAATTAAAGACGCATTAAAACATAATACAGTAAATATACCTTTGGCTGCTCCCAGATCAGTCCACACTGGTCATTTGGCAGAGGTTTTACACCGGATGCTCCCCTGACACAACCACTGCAGCCAGTTTGGAGGAGCAGAGTCCAAAACCTGTGGGTGCCGTAGTGATTGCTACGTCCCGATGAAGACACGAGGTTGCAATCAAAGCAAACTCCTAAACAGCGAAGAACCCCTGCTCTCTGGATGTGTAGTGAGAATGGGGGGCCTATCCACACACACTGCACCAGCACTGGGTAACTACAGTAGATCGATGGCTAACAATCACCCTTCCTCTGGGATTATTTCCCTGCCTGCAGTCTTTACACAGCCCAGACCCCAGACTTCATGCTACAGATGCTCACAGAAAGACACGGAGCTGATGTCCCACAATCTCTCACGATTCCTCTAAACCTCTGCACACTTTGTGTAAATTGCTTGCTCGTATTCTCCTTCTGTAAGTAGCCGTTGCGCTGAGCTCCAACCAGGCCCTGTAAATAACCTCTGAATACAGCTTTTATCCTGTTATTATATAATTATATTTTTATGATGCCGAAAGGGGAAGATTTCTAAATCAACACAAGTGAAAAATCCCCAGAGCAAAACAGCAATGTAATGAATCAGCCGTGCAGCAAACACGGCATGTCCGTGTGTGCATTAGAGCATTTTATTACAGCTCTTACATCTCCTAATGCTCCCAAAGCTGTTGATATTTCTCCACCTCTGTGTCACCGAGACAGGCAGTGAGACATTCGCTGCTCTTTCCAGTTACAATGACTGTGATGCAGAGGAAAAACAAAGCTCGCGTGTGTTTACTCTGGCTGCTCTCGGAGGGGAAGGCTCTCTGATGTAAATAGGGTAATTACACGTCTTCCTTTTGGGCGGCCAGGAGGGTAAATTGGTATAATCAAGGCGGTGGTTCAGCCTCTGGCATTGATGTAGGAATGAATTAGGACAGGAGCTCGCCCCCCCAGGGTACTAACTGAACGCATACTTCTCCCATAAATCACATCCTGCTGATACAGTGGCGAGCCACACTGGTGACTGTACCTCGAGATGAACTAACTGGAAGCGCAGATATCAGGGTGGTGGCCCAGACGTTTTACAGCTTTGTGCATTAAATAATGTGCCGTGGATCTTTTTGTCCCGCGCGTTCACAGCCTCTGTTCAGCGCAGTCGTCGCTAAGCCGTGCACCTTAAGCCTAGAACAGATGTGCAGTGGGATTTTGGGACAATCACAGGTTATTACTGCAATAAAGTGCGATAAAATGTTATGAATGAACGATCCGTTTATTGTATGTGTGAGCATTTTGCTCCCACTCGTTGCCCCTAAAAGAAAAAATCCAGTTATTTCCGTCACTGAACTGAAACCTCCGAACTGTGCTTGTGTTCAGTGCCTTTTAAGGGATTTTCATAGAATTTCACGCGCTAGCCAGTTTATTAGGTACACTTAAAGCCAATCACGTGGCGGCAACTCAGTGCATCTATTCTATTCAGTTCAATTCAGTTTTATCTATATAGCACCAATTCACAACAAAAGCCTCCTCGAGGTGCTTCACACTGTAATGTAAAGACCCTACAGTGTTAGAGAGAAAACCCCCAACAATCAGATCATCCTCTATGAGCAGCACTTGGCGACTGTGGGAAGGAAGAACTCCCTTTTAACAGGAAGAGACCTCCGGCAGAAACAGGTTCAGCGAGGGGCAGCCATCTGCCTCGACCGGTTGGGGGTGAGGGGAGAGAGAAGACAGAAAGGAGAGCAGAGAGAGACACAGACTATGGGAGAGAGAAGACAACATTTAATGACATGCAGCAGTAACAAATAAATGCATGGGGAGTGAAAAGAGGTGGGTGGAGGAGAAATGCCCAGCACATCATAAGAGGCCCCCCCAGCAGTCTAAACCTATTGCAGCATAACTAAGCCCTAACTATAAACTTTATTAAAAAGGAAAGTTTGAAGCCTGATCTTAAATGTAGAGAGGGTGTCTGTCTCCTGAATACAAAC
>VUQH01079977.1:0-13476 GCA_015106775.1 Etroplus canarensis
CAGTTCATCACTTACTTTTGTGCCATTTCAAGCTATTCATTAGACTTGAACTGCTTGAATTTTAATAAAAAACTGAAAAATTGGGGTGTTCTAAAACTTTTGTGTGTGTTCACTAAAAATGTAAAGCTTACATCTGTCTTGTGGTCCTGTGGGCTAATCTGAAGTTGACGTTGAATACACCTGCAGCATGATTAGTCTGAGCAATGAATTCAGTACTTTGTCTTTGTCCAGGATAAAACCAGAGGATGCCTTTGACTTTGGGGTTTCATTACTCTTCTATGGGCTGTATTATGGAGTCCTGGGAAGGGACTTTGCAGAGATGTGTGCAGACTTTATGGCTTCAACCGTTGGGGTAAGTAGATAAATTGCAAACTCTGTATATTTCTGTTCCCTTGACTGTAAGCTAAAATTTAATTTTGACTTATTTATCTATTTATTTTTACAGTATTACAGTGCATCCGGCATGCCAACCAAGCACCTCTCTGACAATATCTGTGCTGTGTGTGGTCAGCCCATCCTTGTAGACGTCAGTGAGGAGGGGATCATTGAGAACACGTATAGATTATCCTGCAACCATGTGTATCCTTCCCACTACATTTACTGACATAATTTTGTGCCGTAGTAGCTTATCATTGAAAGAGAAGTTCAGATGCACGGTGGAGAATTTCCGTTTTTAAAACAGGTATAGTCATGGGTCGTGTACATTGTGTACTCACTCAGCAGCCCAAAGAGGAATTAATGGGGTTAACCTGACCTTTATGCCAGACAGCTGTTGTCTGTTCATCTGACTTTCATTACTTCCCCCAAGATTATTACCTTCTGTGTGTGCACTGTAAATAACACGTAGCTTTCTTTCGCTGCAGTGCCTTTAGTAATTTTTTTAATAGTCCATCAACTGTTGATATATACAGAGCAGATATACAAAAACATTAATTTGCATTACAGATGTATAAGGTGAAATTTCTTGAAGCATTGACAGCTTTTTAAAAAAAAAAAAAATTCAAGTTTTAGATTTTATTTTACTTATTCTTTATATAAAATGAACTTCCTAATTAAATTGCTGTTTAGATTTAGCTGTTTTACTGTATATATTATGTTATTACAGTCGTGAAAAAAGTTTTAATGGGACTATGAAGTCCTCTCAAAAAAAGTTTTTGACAGTAATTTAGAAGTCTGAATAAGTATGGCTTGTTTGGAAGGGTTGCCAGGAAAAGGCTATTTCTCTCTAAAAAGAACGTGGCAGCATAGCTTAGGTTTGCAAATTTGTATCTGAACAAACCTCAAGATTACTGGAACAATGTCCTTTGGATAGATGAGACCAAAGTGGAGATGTTTGGCCATAATGCACAGCATAACGTGACAAAAACCAGTGGTTCTCAAACTTTTTAACGTGCTCCACTTCAGAAGCCGAAAAAATTTTGCTAAAGGTGGCTTTACAAACGACTAATAATGGAATGTGCTTAGTCTTTCCCAGGACTGCATTAAAGGAACACGTAACACTTTAAAGGAACACTTTTTAATTAGAGTATAGCTTCAAGTCAGTTAAACTTCTGGGATCTTGATCTGGTCAATTAAGTAGCAGAAGGGTTGTTGATCAGTTTTTGGTGTTTATAAAATCAAAACAGGTGCACTAGAGGGGCAACAATTAAAATAACAGGAATGGTTTTACAGGTGGAGGCCACTGACATTATCCCCTTCTCATGTTTTCTGACTGTTTTGTCACTAGTTTTGCATTTGGTTGGGGTCAGTGTCACTACTGGTAGCATGAGGCAATACCTGGACCCTACAGAGGTTGCACAGGTAGTCCAACTCCTCCAGGATAGCAAATCAATATGTGCCATTGCCATGTTAACTGTGTGTTCCAGCACAGTCTCAAGAGCATGGAGGAGATTCCAGGAGATAGTCAGTTACTCTAGGAGAGCTGGACAGGACCATAGAAGGTCCTTAACCCATCAGCAGGACTGGTATCTGCTCCTTTGTGCAGGAGGAACAGGATGAGCACTGCCAGAGGCCTACAAAATGACCTCCAGCAGGCCACTGGTGTGAATGTCTCTGACCAAGCAATCAGAAACAGATTTCATGATGGTGGGATGAGAATTGGGTGGTCTGCCATTAGCACCCTGTGCTTTTCACAGATAGGAGCAGGTTCACCCTGAGCACGTGGCAGACATGAAAGGGTCTGGAGAAGATGTGCAGAACATTATGCTGCCTGTAGTGAGACAGTGTTGGCCTGGGGAGGCATATCCATGGAGGAGCACACAGATCTTTACAGGCTAGGCAGCAGTACCGTGACTGCCATTAGGTATTGGGATGAAATCACTGAACCCGTTGTAAGACTCTATGCTGGTGCAGTGGGTTCTGGGTTCCCCTTGGTGCATGACAATGATAGGCCTCATATGGTGAAAGTAAGTTCCTGGAGGATGAAGGAATTGATACCATTGACTGAAATCCACATCGCGTGACTAAAAACCTATAGAACACATCTGGGACATTATGTTTTGGTGAGGGCCATACAAACTACCATATTGATTTGCTGCAAGGAAATTTTGGCACTTGGATTAGCCTGCTGCATCATTTTTTCACTTTGATTTTCAGGTTGGCTTTGATTTCATCCCTCTGTAGGTTTATTATTTTCATTTCCATCAAAGGATGTGGCATCCTTTTGTTCCTAACACATTTTACAGTCCATATCAGTATAGATATCCAGCATGATTTTTTCCCCATTATGATCTGATGTGTTTTCAAAGTGTTCCTTTAATTTTTTTGAGCAGTGTACACACACACACACACACACACACTTCCTGCTAAGAATGTTTTAAATAGTCACACCTGCATTTTAAAAAAACAAGCAGTTATAGTTTGTGTATGTTATTTTTTGAATCCCTACAAAATTCTAAATTGGAGTTTGCTTTTATTAATTACATTTTGATTTGTAAATATGTGTCTAACCCTGTAGAACAAGTGCCTTGCCCTATAGTGCAGTGCTGGCTGTATTTAACCAAGATTAGGAAGTTATTTTCTGTCCTTAAAATGTACCTATGCGATTGTTTTGTGGAATTAATTCAACATCAATGGAAATGTTATCCCTTTGACTGAAATTAGACCATTAATGTGTATTTAATTAATTTTCAAAGTTCTCAAACTATTTTGTAATTGAACCAGATGCTACGCTGGGCCTTAACTTCAAATCCAGGTTCCATGAGTTCTGCATAAGAGGATGGTGTATCGTCGGAAAGAAGCAGATGTGCCCGTACTGCAAAGAGAAGGTGGATCTGAAGAGGATGTTCAGTAACCCGTATCCTTTTAATTCTAACTCTCAAATGGGAAATTTACTTTTTTCTAATATTAAATCAACTTAATCCTTTAATTGTTTTAATGTCATGGAGTAATGAACATTGTTTGTTCAGAGAGGTGCAGAATAAAACAAACTGATCATGCTTTCATGACCAAACTTAAAGATGACAGATCTGATCTAACAAAGCTTTGAAGCCCAGTCATGCCAAGTCAATAGGAACATAGGAAGATGTTTTTGTGATAACAAAGTGGAAGTTTTTGACAGTCAAGTTTAGATGACTTTTTCCAGACTGCTAATAGCAGGCTATTTAAAACAAAAGATAACGCATTTATTGGTTGTTATGAGGTTCCTGTTCCTTTTTGTGGTTCACACAGACACTTCAGGTAACTGTGAAAACTCCATGTAATTAAAAAATGCTTTCCCAGAAACTAAGAAGTTTCTGCCTCCTTCTGATGTGTCATCACTGGGTCTGTTGACCTACTTATTGGCCTCTTATTTGTTTACCATTTCTGATTGCTGTCCAGGGTTGTTTCCTTAACCATTTATTTTCTAGCTGGGAAAGGCCGCATGTCATGTACGGGCAACTTTTAGACTGGCTTCGGTACTTGGTGGCCTGGCAACCTGTTATTATTGGATTTGTGCAAGGTATCAACTACGTCCTGGGTCTGGAGTAGCCTGCGACTGGCAGAAACGGACATACCTGCCACGTGGAGCAGATCAGATATGCACTGGCTCAAAAGACTGAGGGCCTAACATTGAACTAAAACACAAATAAAAGTGTCTATACTTTTTGTACATATTTATAGGCACACATCTGTATTTACAGTTTATTTGAATTTTATTTGTAATCTAAAATTGGATGTCTGTGTCAATTTCCCAGGATTTGCTTCACACAGTTACATCTTAATGTTTGATCTGTGCATCTCACAGTCTAGTAAAGCGGTTTTCAAAATCATTAGAGGGGCATTTACTAATTTATGTCTTAAGTGTTAAAATGTAGTTGAAGGATCATGCTGGAATGTGTCCTCATGTCTGATGGTTATCACACATGAGTAATAAATACTGAATAGAAAACTGCATAAATAATTGCTTCTTGCATACATGAACCCTCTATCCACAGATTTTGCAACTACTTAACCCTAGTACTGCCAGCTATACGACCGGCAGTGAAAGAAAACACCAGAAGTGATCAATATATAGACAACTGGCAGTACACGAAACTTATCTGGGACATCAATATATTGAGGTACTGCAGTTCTAGGGTTAATTTACTTTTGCTGATTTACATTGGTTACGCATTTTGACCACACCAATTTCGTAAGGGCTGAGAGTCATACGCCTTGTGGGCAGAGGCATTGTCATCATGGGTAAAAAAGTGATACTCATACTTCAAGAAAGGGTACCTCATATTTATGATGGAACTTGTAGTATTACTGGATTTCAAGATATCCTTGCTGGTTTAGGCAAACACTCAAATGGCAGAGGAGTCACTTGGTTTGACCTTTATCCAGTGTCTCAGATTATGTGAGTGCTAAATTAAATTCTCCTTCATTGTTTTGGTGTAGCAGCTGAAGTCACAGAGCTGGCAATCACGAGTTAGGAAAATTAAAACCAAAACTGTCTGTACCAGAAAGCGGTAAGTGAAACCATGGAAAATAAGTTGGAGTGACCTAAAGGTCACAATCTAAAGTCATGATGCTATGACATTAAATTAAATTTGATTTGGAAAACACAAACATCCCAGAATGATCCTTTAACTTTGACAGTGCTGATGGTTACAGTCTTATTTCCCTGTGATATGTTCAATCTGAGGTCTCCTACACTCCTGTATGTGGATTTTCCAGGGCAAAAATTGTTGGGAGGTACTAGTGATTTTTTTTTTGCAGGTACTGGTCAGACTAAATGCATATGGTGAACTTTTAGGGTGAGTTTATTCACCTCTCCACCAGCTTAAACTGTAAAGGGACTGTGTATGACAAGGCCAAATTTGATCATTTTGTTTTCAAGGTTTTGATCAAGATCACTAAATAAACATTACTTGGTTTAGATTGTGTTTGCTTTATAAATGCATCTTGGAGGTATGCATTTCCAGCATTTAAAGCTGCATCCACTGGATGACCGTACATAACGTCAAATGGAATAAGGAGGCAGGGTGTGAATTAGTCAGCATGCCTCATTTACTCAAACAAAAACGTTAGTTTCTGAGGAAATCCCCATGTAGTGAGTGGGCGATGGGGAAGTGAATTATAATGTGTGAGTATATATAGTAATTGAAACAGTGGTCAGCAGCAAAAGGCTCAACACTAGAGGAATCGATATGAAGTTCTCAACTGCTGTCAAAGGTAATAACAGATTGACACCATGCCATTTGTTTTTCTCTGCGTTATATTTGGTTGTAAATGTTTTGTCTCTGTAACAGTTCTGGCATCTCTGTGTCTGCTGCTCACAGATGGATTTCCAGGTACAGAAGTTATGTGGTAAATAAAAGTTTATTTTGTGCAATCAGATGATTGTGCTAACTGTAGTGTTTTGCAGTTTCAGAAGACAAATCTCCAGAAATAATTGGGCCAGATTTTGTTCAAATAAACGCTCATCCAGGTAACACCACATATAAATGTCCATATGACAGGCCCCATTGTGTGGGATTTCTTAGAGAGTTCCTGCATTTAAAACTAAGCCTGGATTTGTGCCTCCCAGGTGAACAGCTGGTCCTTCACTGTGATGCAGTTTCAAACTGTGAAGACGATGTGACTCTTATCTACTGGCTGGTCAATGACTCCTTCCCTGAAGAAACCCTCAGCAGTGACAGGATAGTGGAATCAAATGAGTGAGTATTTTATTTACAGTTACTGTAAATAAAACATATTGTATAAGCCATTTAAGAACAATTAACACAATCTGTGGCTGAGCTGTAATGTCTTTGTTTGCTTTAGATCAACTTTAGAGGAGGGCGCAATCCTACAGAGGAGTTTGCTGTTGAAGCAGGTCACATCAGAGGACCTTAAATCCAACTTCACTTGCATTGTCACAAATGCTGTGGGCACAGCCCAGAAGCACATAACATTAACACCACCAAGTGGCTGTAGTAGTGACTGACAGAAGATATCAGTTGGTACTGCTGTAAAAGTTTGAGTTCCATGCTCTATCTTGTGCTTGTTAAGATTCAGCATTTCACTGTTACTAGTTTGGTGTGGAAATGTGTGTACAAAACCTTGGACTCAGTCAGACCAGTATTTGCAAAAAATGACTCCAAGGAACCAATGGTAAAGCAAATGACTGCTGTGGGTTATTAGAACACGCTCCTTGTATGAATTTCAAGATGGAGAGCTCCATTCAACATCCAGAAGCAGAATTTGATATACAGCTGAATGTGCTCTTAATTGTAACGGTGGTAAATTTGACTACATTAGTTATTTAGATGACTCCGCTGTTTTTTGCACCGACTGCAAAATGTATACAGAATATTGTATGTCAATTGCTAAGATGTTTTCTATGCCTTTGTATTATTTCTGAGCTTGCTGAAAATGAACCAAAATTAAATGTGCCCTTTTAAACCAACCAAAATATAATCATTCATGAGATTCCCAGAACTCTGCGTTTGTTTCCCTTGAGAATTGTTATTCACACCTAGATGCTTGAAATAAATCAACCACTAACTCTAATGATGTTACTGTCAGTATTTCTAGAGGCTCTATGGCAGAGGTAAGGAAACCAGTTCATTTTTTTCCTCAGCATTTTTTAGCTGATGTAGTTTTATAGTCACAGTCAACATTCAAATATCTGCTGTAAGTTGTAGGTGTTTTATTTTAGTCCAAGTTTGTTTTAAGATTATAGTTGAAAGAAGACATAGTTTTCCATTATTAGGACACCTATAGCATCTCCTTTACTCATTTGATGGAAATAAATGCAATTAGTTAACAGTGTTTTGAGTTAAAGATGGAAATATGGCCAGTTACTAAATGTTAGATCTTTTAATTGTTACCTGAATCAGAGTCACAAAAAATTATTCAGTTTTTATGTCAAATTATTAAAAGAAAATGTCACATAGCAGTGATTTAAGGTGCAGGGATTAGATTAAATGATATTTCTAGTTGCAGTGAGGTCCATAACTTCCGGGACAATGACATTTTGGATTTTTTTTCCTCTACACATCACAACAGTAAATTTTAAATCAGTCAAAATGTGATTGAAGTGCAGACTTTCAGCTTTAATTCAAGGGGTTTGACAAAAGAATTGTATTAACTGTTTAGGAGTTACAGCCGTTTTTTAACATTATCCCCCATTTTCAGATGCTCAAAAGTAAAGGGACAATTGATAGGCAAGATTGACAAGCATTTTCATGGTCAAGTGAGACATGTTCACTGGAACTTTCAATACAAGATCCAAAGAGACTTCAATGCAGGTGCAGGAGGCCATCATTAGGCTGAATAACCAAAATCAACATATCAAGGAGATTGAAAAAACTTGTGGAGTGACCAAAACAATGTAATACATTCATCAAAAGAAGAAATGCACCAACCAGCTCTGCAAAACCAAAAGGCAATGGGACACAATGGAATTCTTTACCTGGTTAAGAAAAAAACCCTTCACAACATCTAGCCAAGTTAAGAACACCGAGAAAGTAGGTGTATCACTGTCACAATCTAGTATCAAGAGACGCCTTCATAGATGTAAATACGGAGGGTTTACGATAAGGTGCAAACCTCTGGTTACACTCAAGAACACAAAGGTCAGATTACATTTAGCCATAAAGCATCTAAAAGAGCCTGCCTAGTTCTGGGAAAAATATTCCTTGAACAGATGAAACCAAGAAGAACTTGTTCCACAATGATGGGAAAAGAAAAGTGTGGAGATGGGAAGGGACAGCCCACGATCCAAAGCATACCCAATACAGCAGCCTTTCAGTGACTGAAGGCAGAGAGACCCACAAACAAGTAGCAGGAACTAGAGCAATGGGTGATGTCCATGGGTTCTAGACTTATGGCAGTCATTGACTGCAAAGGATTTTAGAAGAATGGGGGATGGTGGAAATTACAAAATTACATCACGCTCCTCATGTGTTATGCACTCGCACACTTTTTACATACACTTGAACACACAACAGAACCAGTGACATGCAGTGTTGAAAAACATGAAAGAAACAAGGAAGCCCATAATGGGCGCTGGAGCCTATCCCAGCTGTCATGGGGCAAAAGGCGAGGTACACCCCGGACAGGTCGCCAGTCTGTTGCAGAGCCAACTAAAAGGATTATATATAAAAATAAGCCTTATATTTAAAATGTTAGTTTGTCCCATTACTTTTGAGCCTCTTAAAATGGGGGACTATGTATAAAAATGGCTGTAATTTCTAAACAATTAATGCAATTCTTTTGTCAAATCCCTTGAATTAAAGCTAAAAGCCTGCACTTCCATCACTTTTTGACAGTTTGATTGTAAATCCACTGTGGTGTGGTGTACAGAGGCAAAGTTAAAAAAAGTGTCATTGTTCCAAAAGTTATGGACCTGACTGTATGCAGGGTGAACTATAAAAGTACTTAACTGCAATTACAGCATTGTCAACTAAAGCAACAACACAAACAGCCAACAAGCAGCCAAAATGAACACATTAGATTTAAGACTTTTATTTTAAACTATACCAAGATTATGTTGCTTCTGTAATATTTTTTTAATGTTATTTTTTAGGTAAACATTTTCATGTCATTTTAGGCACAACAGCAACACAAACACAATTAAAAAACTAATTAATTATGCATATCAATAATCTTTGATCATATATTCATTGTGTAAAAATAAGAGAAAACACACTTTCAAAATAAGGCATCTTAATCTTAGAACTTTTGTAAATTAATAACGAAACATCACACCATCCCAATTCTTTAAAACATGCTGTTTAAAACCTTTTGGTAACTCCGTGTACCGCGTGCTTAAGTGCGTAAACTCTCAATAGTGTTTATGCTGGTTGGCCACAGCTCATACATTGTCTTAATGTAGAGAGAATGTCCCTGTCTGGACAGTTCCTCCTATTTGACTTCAGTGAAGACCTTGATTTTTTGTTTTTGTTCCACAATGATTTTACACAGTCAACAGTGTTGAAGAGTCAGATATTTGGATGTTGATACTGATGATCATGAACCCAACTCCTCCAGGCAGTACTGCAAGTTTTTTTTCCTGTCAGCATTCTGACTGTCTCTGATCCTCTTCCTGATGAGAGTAGCAGCATCTTCACTGACTGCTGGCCACTTTAAGGAAGAGGTGAAGAAGGGTTGGAGAAGTTCCCGGTTGGTTTTGTTTGCCATTCCACATAGGAAACGCAGGAAAATATCAAATTTGCCGTCCTCACACTGCAAGTTTCTGTCCACAGCACTCTTGTACAGATCCATGGACTTGCTCCCCTTGAGCATTACCTTGACTCTGCTTTTAGGTTGTTGCTCAAAAATATTCTTGCCCTGATTTGCGAAGAAGAGAAGTGCACACAGAGCAGCCAGGTACTCCTGCATGGTGGGGTGGATAAAGCTCAAGTTGTTCTCATGAAACAGGACATATGGCTTTGTGACATACTGTGTGCACAAACCAGTGTAAGGAACTGCCTCTATGTCATCCATGCCCTGGTCTTTCCACTCCATCTGAGTAATCTTGTATTGGCCTTTTTCCAGTAAGCTGAAGGCCAAATTTCCAAGTTTCATAAGAAATTCTCTCTCTTTCTCTAGGCTACTGTTCTCAGCTCTCAATTTGCGACGGTCACGCATGAGTGTGAGCAGCAGCTTTGTGTACATGTAGGTGATGCCCTTTGGCAGCTCTGCCTGTGTTCCCTTTTCTTTAAATACGCGCTGGCATTCATCAGCCACTATTGAGCAGAACAAGGGCAGGTGGCACATGACATGGAGGGTTTTGACAGAACTGACATATTCAATAACTCGAGCTGCCTGACTTGGATCTTTAAACCTCTTCTGAAAGTATATTTCCCTTTCAGGGTCATGGAAACCACGCACTTCCATCTCATCATAATGTGCATCCCATGGGACGCACTTCCGTACATATGGCCTAGTAGTGACCACAAATAGGCCACGGTAAAGCAGCCTTCCTCTCATTAGATTGACCACGATGGCATTCAGAGTGGCACGATCTGCATGGTCACTAATCAGCTCAGTGTTTTCAAAGTCAAGCTTCCAGCTGTACTCATCTAGACCATCAAAGACAAACATCATTTGGCATTCCTCACACCTGTAATCCTCAGCTCTCAATTTTTCTGTTGCTGGGTAGAGTGTTTTTATTAAATCTGATAAGGAGAGTCTTGTGCCCTCAAACTGTTTGAGTTCTCTGAACAGAAACGGAAACAAGAAAGTCACGTGTTGGTGTGATCGTTCTTCAATCCAATCAAGGACTAACCTTCTGACTGCCATAGACTTTCCCGATCCTGCCACTCCAGTGAGCAATATAAACCTTGGTCTTGGGCTCTCCAGACTTGCTGGGCATAAAATATCTTGAGTAGAAATCAGCTCAACGCTTTCTTGGTTGGTGTCCAGCTTTTCTATGGTCATCACCTCATGTTCAATGTTCGGGCCATTATTGCTTTTGGATGTAATGCGAAGAGCAGTAAAGACGTCATCAAAAGGCCGCTTCTCACCCTCCAAATCTTCACATACTTCACCATATTTCTTCTTCAGAGACTCAGCTAAATCGTAACGTACTTCATCTGAAAAAAGAAAATGTGTATACATAAATCCATGCAAACTTAGCATCCACGACTTTTATCGAGGTTAATTTAAAACAAGACATGAAGACGTACTCAAAGGCTACTTACTTCTAAGGCACAAAGAGTCAATATAGTCAACCCTCTTGTTTTTCCCCATCTTGACCAAAAGGGTTTTTGTAATCTGCAAAGATGCTTCAAGGTTGTGACACTCGAGTAAACGGTCCACAATGTCCACCATGTCCATGTTTTTAGGAGGAGTGTTGAATGACTGTGGGTAATACTTCCACAACATCATTTTGAATGACGTAAGTTCTCCCTCTGACAGCCCTTGAAGAGTTTTACAGATAGCCTAAAAACAGCATTCACAATTAGTGTATTTAAATATCTACATAGTGTGTGTAACTTCTAAAAATACAAAAATTAGACAAAGGCAAAAGGCAAACATAAACTGACCTTGAAAACGAATGGAAGTGTTAGAGATGGATGCTTAATCTCATCTGGGCTTTGGATTAACTCGACTGTGTCAGAAGATTCAGGGACATCATCTTTGCTTCTTTCCCTAGAGAGGCCACCAGTGGAAAGATGTCAGAATATTGACGTGTAAATCTAGAAAACTGTCACATGCACTGGCATGTACAAGTTCTACCCCATTGGGTGTATTTCTTACTTGAGAGTCTTCTTTTCACAATCATCACTGTCAATGGAGTAGCAGCTAGAGTATGAATCCGCTCTGTTCAGTTGAACCCTGAAATCGAGAAGAACAAGGGGCTTGAACAACAGTGATGTTTAAATTAAGTGGGTCACCCTGGTTCCTGGAATTCATTTGACAAAAGCCTCAATTTAGACGTCTCCGAGTATTCAAGGAGGTCTAAATCTGTGCATATTATTGGATAAACTACTTGGGCTGTTATTCCATCTGCCTCAATCAGAAAGAATTTTTGTTCATTAGCAGCTGCTTTTAAACGTGGTTTCTAAATAAAAGTGACTTGACTTCTTCGTACCTTGTGAAGGATCCATCTTCATGTTCCATTCTGTCTGCGCTCTCCTCGCTTGTCATTGTCCCATAGCTTAGAGCTGGAGACAATGCCTGTTCCACATACCTGAAAAAATAAACACATTACAGTTACAGTTTTGATTACATAACAAGTCACCAAATGTTTCCATAGTACATGCAAGATAAGCAGCCCAATGTAAGGTCAGTGCTTCCTCTCACTCATGAAGGACATCAAGTCTACAGTATTCAAACTGAGGACCTCAAGGAAGAAGCTGAAGCAAATGGGCGCATAAATAATTTCTCCCAGTTGGTCGGGATTTGTTCCCCAATTTCAGCAAGTATTTCGAACGAGATTTTCTACTAACAATGATGGAAGGGGAAAAGTTAAAGAAGGGTAAGGGAAAATCGTCAGTAAGAATGGAGAAGACTGAAAAATAACGACTGGAGGGTCTGTGGCCAAGGAACATGATGTCTGTAATGGCGGTCATGAGTCGGTGGACATGATGGACGGTATTGCCACCGTCCGCGCGGATATAAGGCTGATGACTGCAGAAGTGAAGTCTGACCTATGTGATTTTTGAGACAGTACTAGAGAAGACCCGAGGAAGGAATTAACTAACATCAGAGCTAGGTGATGTGATAGCTGATTTGAAAAGTACAAATGACAGGATGGGGGAGGCCGACCAGCGCATAGCCGACATGCAAGAATGGAGTTCAGACTTCAAGATGGCACTAAGTTACTCACTACAAGCCCAGGATAATTTACAGATGATGTTAACAGACCTGGAGACATGTTCCAGACGTAACAGTCAAACTCAAAATACAACGGTGCCATAGAGCTCTTGGTCCAAAACTGCCAAAGGAAGCGCAGCCTCAGTCAATAGTTGTATGCTTCCACGAGTTCCGAATTAAGGAACTGCTGCTACACTCTGCATGGAAAAAGAAGGAGATACTCCATGGTGACCTGAGGCTCTACTTCGACCACGACTACCCAACAGAAATGCTGGCAAAGAAGAAGACCTATGCACCGATAAGGAGAATTCTGTGGGAAAAGGGAATTCATTTCCAAATTCAATTTTTTATTTTTTCAATTCAATTTTATTTATACAGCGCCAATTCACAATAAAAGTCACCTCGAGGCGCTTCACACTGCAGGGTAAAGATAAAACAGTGTTAAAGGGAAAACCCCAACAATCCGATGATCCCCTATGAGCAAGCACTTGACGACGGTGGGAAGGAAAAACTCCCTTTTAACAGGAAGAAACCTCCAGCAGAACCAGGCTCAGGGAGGGGCAGCCAACTGCCTCGACCGGTTGGGGGTGAGGGGAGAGTGAAGAGAGCAAAGAGAGACACAGACTATGGGAGAGAGAAGACAACATTTAATGACATGCAGCAGTAACAAATAAATGCACGGGGAGTGAAAAGAGGTGGGTGGCGAAGAAATGCCCAGCACATCATAAGAGGCCCCCCAGCAGCCTAAACCTATTGCAGCAT
>VUQH01079979.1:0-15448 GCA_015106775.1 Etroplus canarensis
AATGAAGGAGCAGAACCATCTCAAGGAGGATCAGAAGAAATGGACAGCATGTGAGTTAAATATGAGTGTCACTGCAAAGGGTCTGAATACTTATGACCATGTGATATTTCACTTTTTCTTTTTTAATAAATTTGCAAAAATGTCTACATTTCTGTTTTTTTTCTGTCAAGATGGGGTGCTGAGTGTACATTAATGAGAAATAAAATGAACTTTTTTGATTTTGGCAAATGGCTGCAATGACACAAAGAGTGAAAAATTTAAAGGGGTCTGAATACTTTCCGTACCCACTGTATATATTGCTGACACATTTTGGAGGCATATATTCATTTGTTCTGCATCTCACAAATGTTCTTCTGAACTCCATTAAACACACAGAAACCATCTACAAGAAGGGCCAGAGCTGTCTCTCTTTTCTGAGATGACTCAGGTCCTTCAATATCTGCCGGACGATGCTCAGGGTGTTTTATGAGTCTGTGGTAGCCAGCGCCATCCTCTATGCTGTAGTGTGCTGGGGCAGCAGACTGAGAGAAGCAGACACCCACAGACTCAACAAACTTTTTTGCAAGGCCAGTAACAATGTGGGTGTGGAGCTGGACTCTCTGACAGTAGTGTCAGTGCTGTCCAAATTAAGGACAATACTGGACAATCCATCACATCCTCTCCATGACGTGCTGGACAGACACAGCAGAATGTTTAGCAGCAGACTCATTCCATCACGATGGTTCACAGAACACCACAGGAAAACATTCCTACTTGTGGCGATCAGACTCTATAACTCACACTTTATAACTCCTCCCTGTGACAACTAGTTTCTTTCTATCACAATATATTGCATATATGGTATATAATGTTTAACTTTGTAGTTATTTATGTTACTTTGAAATTGATACATATGTTTTATATTTAATCCTCATGTATCTGCCTTCAGATTTATATTCATTTACATATAACTGTACATCTGTAACAATAATGCAATTCCCCCCGGTATTAATAAAGTATTCGGATTCTGTTTGAACTAAAGACTTTGAACTCATCTGGCCACAACACCTTCTTCCAGTGTCCAGTGTGTGTGCTCTTTTGCCCATCACAGTATTTTCTTTTTATTGGTCAATCTGAAATATGACTTTTTCTTGGCAATTCTGCCATGACGGCCAGTATCCTGAAGTCGCCTCTTCACTGTTGATGCTGACACTGGTGTGTGACGGGTACTATTTAGTGCAGCTGCCAGTTGTCGACCTGTGAGGTATCTTTGTCTTAAACTACACACTCTCAGACATTTGTCTTCCTGCACAGTTGTGCATCGGGGCCTCCCACTTCTTTTTCTGTCCTTGTTAGAGCCAGTTTGTGCTGCTCTGTGAAGGGAGTAGCTAAAAGCATGACAGGAGATTTTAAGTTTCCTCGCAATTTCTCACATTGAATATCCTTCCTTTCTAAGCGCAACAATAGACTGACGGGTCTTACTTTCTGGTCATTTTGAGCCTGTAAACAAACAAACAACTACTGATGGTTCTGATACTAAGCTAACCTAAAGAATGTCGTGTTCCTTTTTGGTCCATTATTAGTACAACAGTTTTCAGCTGCGCAACACAATTGCAAAAGAGTTTTCTAATGCTCAATTAGCCTTTTAAAATGATTAACTTGGATTAGCAGCCATACCAGGGGGTTTGATGCAGAGGACTGACAGTTGCTGATAATAGGGCTCTATGCAAAATTAAAATCATCTGATTGATTTTAATTGTTTGTGAAATAGATGAAAGTTTGTTTTTGAAATTTGCAAGTGATCCCAAACTTTTGAGCGGTAGTGTACAATTGAACTGTACAGGTTATAGGTCATATTAAAGATGGAAACTGTTTTGAAATGATTTATCATGGTCCCTGTTGTTTTTACATCAGGAAAACCCAGTATTTAACAGGGGTGTGTAGGTTTTTTATATCCACTCTATGTCCATCTTATATATACAGTCTGTCTTTCCATCATGACTTCCTACAGCTTAACCCTGAGCAATGGCCCAGTTTGCCAATAAGTAACTTAAAGCAGAAGCTTACTTGGCACAGAGTAGCAGAGAAGTAATGTTTGGCGTGATGCCTAATTTCAGGATTATTTCTGATTGATATTAAACCAGAAATCCTTAAATAAAATGCATTTTATTATCAAAGCAAGCTGCATTTCTGAATTAGTGCAAATGCTGTCTGTGTGAAGCTAGCTGTGATTCATTTTTCTGTTTTCTGTTTCTTTCATCCATCTTTCCACGTCCAGCTGTCAGTGTGTTTGGACAGGAGCTTCCATCGAGCCCTCATGGCTGCACTGAGGGAAGCTGTTACCCTGCAACAGGAAACCTCCTGATTGGACGAGCTATCAACTTAACCGCCACCTCCACTTGCGGCCTTAATGGACCAGAGCAGTACTGTATTGTCAGCCACCTGCAGGTCGGTGACTCACACAAACCCTTAAATATTTAATCTAAAGGATAAATACAATGGGCCTAATTTTCATCTTCGTATTTAAGCATCAGAATTCAGTCTGAGCATGAAAATCAGAACTGGCAGCAGTGGCTGATTATGATTGCCCAATCACAAAATGACAGACCAATGGAGTATATCATTTCCTATCTTTCGTGTGTATACTGTATCACAGTATGCTGCACTGTGTGCTGCAGATACACATTGATTTTTCCACAGCTGCTCTAATAAACCTTTTAACTGCTTCTAAATGTTTGTCACATGATGTCCTTGACTCCCCCACTTCATCATCCCTTATCATATTGCCCTTCCCCTAACAGCACATGGCAGCCTGCATAGTGCAAAGAAAAATTAGATGGTTTGTTCTCTCTTTCACACATTCATCATCTCCACTACTCCATCTTCGATTGTTCATCCGTCTATTTGTTTGTAGCCTTGTTTCCATGAGCAAGGCCCGCCACTCTTACACAGGCCAAGTCAGCCACACCTTCTTTACATATACTCTCTCCCTCTCTCTGTGTCTCTGTTTTGCATGCTTTGTTTGCAGCTATACTAATACAGTACATATATGAGGCGGGTGTTTTTGTGAAATAAACAGACACAGATACAGCTGTGGCTACAGATAGTTGCTTTGTATTACTCTGCTTGCCCACAGCTGTCACATAGTCTTCACCTCTGCAATGTGCAACTGTTGTTTTTCTGTCTTCCCCTGCCATAATACATCTCCCAGCATGTCTCCCATACTGTTGACATTCACGCCTCCTGCATAGGTGCATTTCCGTGGCTCTGCATGTATGTGCTTGCTCTTCCTTTGCCTCAGGGCAGGAATATTCACAACTGCCAACTTCCAGGTGACCCAGACTGACATTCTTTAATTAGTAAGAGGCCTTCTACTACAGTAATAGGAAGGATATCATGTTCAGACTTTCATAAATCACTTGTGTTTTATGTAGGTTAGACTGGTTTGTGTTTTTCTTCCTTGTGAGTTCACATTGCATAGCTGTCATGCAATTTCCACCTTGTGGAAACGAAGTGCATTCAGGAGCTTAAGTCAGTTGTATTAAAGACTAAAAATGCCCTGTTATGGGCATAATGCTTATCAGGAGTGCAACTACAACTCCCAGCAGTGCTCTGTGTCCAAAGAAAGTAACAAGAAATAACAGGGAAGGAACAAACAGGAAATCAGAGAATGGCAAATCAAGGAAGTCACAGAGAAAAATTGCCTGCAGGAAAAAGGAGTGAGATACTAACAGCAGGATCAGGAAATATATTCACAAAGCCAAGACTAGAAATGTATAATTATAAGTACTTGAAATAAAAATGCTGTCTTTCAAACTTTGCTATTCTTAAAGAATAGCTCTTTCACATTCTGCACTCACCGGCCACTTCATTAGGTATACTATTGAACTGCACATTAATGCAAATATCTAATCAGCCAATCACATGGTGGCAGCTCGGTGGCATTTACACTTGGTAAAGACTCTCTGATGAAGTTCAAACTGAGGATCAAAATAGAGAAGAAACGGAATTTAAGTGACTTTGAACGTGGACTGGTTGTTGGTGCCACAGGTCTGAGTATTTCACAAACTGCTTATCTGCTGGGATTTTCTTGCACAACCGTTTCTGAGGTTTACAGAGAATCATCTGAAAAAGATAAAAAAAATTTCCAGTGAGTGGCAGTTCTCTGGGCACAAATGCCGTGTTAATGCCAGAAGTCAGAAGAGAGTGGTCAGACTGCTTCAAGCTGACAGGAAGGCAACAGTAACTCAAATAACCATTAAATGCAACCAAGGTATGCAGAAGAGCATCTCTGAACACACAGCGTGTTGAACCTTGAAGTAGATGGGCTACAGCAGCAGACAACAGGACCAGCTGCCACTCCAGTCCACTAAGAACAGGAAACAGCCTTGCCTAATTTGGACAATAAAAGATTGGAAAAATTTTGCTTCATGTGATGACCTGATGATTGTCTTGAATTTGGCGTAAACGGCATGAAAGCATCATAGATGAGCAGCTGATAAAACTAGAGCAACTGCATGACACTATCATGTCAATATGGACCAAAATCTCTGAGGAATGTTTCCAATATCTTGTTGAATTTATACCATTAACAATTAAGGCAGTTCTGTAGGCAAAGTGGGGCCCATCGTGGTACTAGCAAGATGTAACTAATGCAGTGGCTGGTGAGTGTGGCTGCCAGATTGTTGAGGTAATCTGGAGAAATTTTACCCCATGCTTTTAGAAGGTCCTCCAAGTAGTCTGAGGAGCCTAGAGGAGGTGATTTCACTGGTCACTCCGTCATATACAGAATACCACTTATCTCCTCTAAATAGAGTAATAGGCTTCTCATTTAAGATCCCATGTCATGAGTGATCAGCTACACCAGTAGCGTCCTCACCTCCAAACCAGTCATCACACACCAGCCAGAAGCTGGGGATGACTGCAGAGGTATGTAAGCTGCCGAGGATGCGAGACTCCACCTTCAAAGCAGGTGACAAGGAAGCCCTAAGAACAGCCAGGGCCAAACTATCTTGCGCCGTCAGAGCAGCAATATGTGCACACGGCCAGTACTCCAAAGTCTTCCACCGTGTGGCTAGCCAGTAAAGGCCTTAAAGATGAAAGAATAATGACATGGCCTCTTCCTCACCTGACCTGAACCCTATTGAGAATTGTGGGCCCTTCTTAAACATAAGATGTACAGTGAAGGAAAACAGTACACCTCTCTGAACAGTGTCTGGGAGGCTGTGGTTCCTGCTCCATGAAAAGTTGATGGTCAACAGATCAACAAACTGACAGACTCTATGGATGGAAGATTTTTGAGTTATTAAAAACAAGGGTGGCTGTATTGGTCACTGATTTAGTTTTTGAAATGTCAGAAATGTTTATTTGTGCAGTTTGAGTTGTTTGCTTATTATTCTCACTTTAACAGATGAAAATAAACAAGTGAGATGGGAATATTTTTTTTGTTCGCATAATCATTCTGTGCAGTAATAGTTGCACACACAGATATTCTTATACAAAAGCCCAAACCTCACTTTCACTTCCTTAAATATTCAGGTTTGAGGTTTAACACTTTGGAAAGGGCTTTTCATAATGATATAATTAGCTTTGTAAATGATAAGCTTGCACTGGGGAACACAGTTTGCCACTAGAACACTGAATTTATGGTTGATAGTGTTTATAGACATTTGTAAGCTGCCCTAACTTGGAAGCAGTGTACACATGTATGTATGCCCACATGCACACGTGTACATCCAGCATGCGGATGTATGTGAATGCGGTCACGCATATCTACGCTTCATTCACATGCACACTGTTTCCAACATGCTTTCTCTTCAGATCTCAGCCAAGTCTCGTTAACAGCCATGCTGTTGTTAGCAGCTTAATCACCCCTGACAACAACCTAATTTAGAAGCCGTGGAATCTACTGTTTCTCTTGCCAGCTTACCCTCATCTCCCTAGTTTGCCCTGTTTCCCTCCACCTGCTCCCCTCTTTATGGCCCCCTCTCAAACCCAGCTCTTTTTACCCTTTCTTAGCATATCCCTCATTCTCCGAGCCCTCTTAACTGACAACGTCCTGTACACACACACGCACACACACACACACACACACACACACACACACTTTGTCCTTCATCCCTGGAGTTGTGTGGGACTCCTGTTAACTGCAGGTTCACTGCTCTTATCTGCATCTTTCTCAGTCCTCCTTTTTGAAGTTTATGCACTTGACCTTGGTCCTCACATGGTCTTTTCCCCACGCTCTCTATTTCCAAACTCATCCACCTTCTCTCCTGTGTCACTTATATCAGCTTTTAACTAAACGTATTGTTTATTCTTCCTATACCTTCCCCTCTTAGTCATGTCAGCTTCTCCTTGACTTTTTTTTGCCTCTCTTTTATGATGCAAGTTATGTTAGTCTGTTAGCACACTGGTTTGCTGGTTCACCAACATCATCAGCATACTACCTCTTTTACCCCTCTTTTTCCTGTTCTTACACATGGAAAACTTGAAGGCCAATTCCCAACATTCCACTGTTGCTATTCCTATACTCACTATTCCTATCATGCCAGTAGATTTTCAATGGTTCTCTTCTTTTCGATGATAGACCCACTGCTAATAGTGCTGTGCTTTAAATATTGCTTTGGAATACATGGTTCATATCACTTTTATCCTGTTAGATGGCAGTAATCATGCTCTTATTGTTTGTGATCATGATAGGAGTGGTCCTATTGACTGATTTCCACATTGAGAAGGTGTGGTTGGGCCCTTATCATTTTTTTAACATTAGCATCCTGGATATGACTTTGTGTGAGTTTCCTTGATTTCTCAGTGGATTTTAATTCTCATTAATTTGTGAATACAGCAGACAATGACAGGAAAACATCACTTTCTGTCTGTAATTCACACATTACAATAACCAGTGAATGGTGATGGACCATGAGCCAGATGAGCTCTTTTTCAACCTTTCAATCCAAACTGTAGTCCCTTCTCTAAAACTACAACCAACGTACTTGTACACACAAGGCCACATAACCCGCATTGACTTAAATTGATAGATTTAAGCTATAATCTTGAGAGCTGGCGGACAACACTGTACAATTACAACAAGCTGTTTTAAGTGCATCCTTTCACCATCATTTTGTAAAAGCAAAAGTAAACCCATGATTGGTTATTATTTCGGTGCTTCAGTGTTTTTTGAAATAATTTATTTAGTTTTTCATTTTAAAAAATGCTTGTTTTCTGCCTCCCCAGCATTCAGAAAAGTGTTTCGAGTGCAACTCCCAGCATCCCTATGACTCTGTCCGCCACATAAACAGCCACCGCATCGAAAATGTGATCAGCCTAATGGACAGCAACGGAGACAACACCTGGTGGCAGTCTGTCAACGGTGTGTGTGTGTGTGTGTGTGTTTACTCTGCAGCAGTACAAAAGAACATGATCAGTGTGTTCAGTTTGCTGATTGCTTCCATCCTCATACACGTATATTTGCATGAGGAATAGGTTTGTTCTTCCCATTGTGTTTTTGAGAGTTCCATTGTGATGGCCCAGCTTTAAATAATAATAACTATAAAGCGCTGCTCACACGGTACTAGTATCATCTGGGGACCTCCAGTGATGTGTACTAACTGGACAGGTTGTCCATGGTCTTAACCGCCTGAGAATGTGATGTGTCTGTAATTTGTAAGGAAACATTGCCACCAAAATAATCCGCCTTATTATAACATAATAATCCACATCCTAGTGATTTCAGCCTTTTTTCCTTTTGCAAGGTACTCAGGAATTATGGAGGCTTATAAATGAAAGTTTGGACAGCATTTTGAGTACAACTTCTGGATGCTTATGTTGCTACACAGCCTGTGGACCCATTATCTGAAAGGGCAAATTCAAATCGAAGGTTGATTCTGTCAACAGCTCAACTGGTTAGCTCAGTCGTGCTTATACTGTTCTAATGGCAAATTTTTGAATAATGATGCCGGTATAAGTACAAGTAATCCCTGTGAGCCAAAAGCTCGGGCTTCAGACAGTTTTTTCTTGATGTGTTATGATGTCATTGAGAGTAAATATTCTTAATATGATTTAGCTCTGACTGTGAACACAGAAGCCACACCCACCTGGTGTTCAAACCTTCGGTCCACGAGGGGCAGCCAATCAGAAGAAAGTCGTTGTAAAGGAGAGGAGCTAAAGCAGATTATACAAACAGTGAAGGAACTGAAGGACTGCACCAATGCCCAGAATAAAGATATATTTTTTTAAAATGTGAATTATGCAAAGCTACTTTAATAGAGTCCAAAAATGCAAACATGGAGCTGAAAATGAGCATGATGGGCTCCCATTAAGTGTGTAGTTGCAACAACAGATGCTAATAGGTTTATGTAAAGTAAAGACTGTGTTCACCCTGTGTGAATAGACCACACAAAAAACAGACATGCATGAAGGGAGTAGATTGCTAAATCGCATGACGCCTCCAGGTGATACTAATCCCATGTGAATGGAGGTTAAGTCTGCACCTGAAAGCTGCTGTTACACTTAAATGATAAAAATGATAAGAAGGGAAGCAGATTTTGTATACTCTTGCTTAATCTATATTCTTGTGAGAAGAACAGTGGGGCTTTGTTATTTCTGGAGCGAAGCAAAACTTGGAGAGCGATAAAGGTCTCAAGCAGTCATTTGGCATTCATCAAAAGTTATTTCCTCCACAGGGCAGGAGAGAGTCAGCATCAGACTGAACCTGGAGGCTGAATTCCACTTCACACATCTTATCATGAAGTTCAAGGTACACACACTTTGGTGCGTGTGTGGGTTCCTGTGTGTGTTCATATATCTCTGGCGGAAATGCAATACTGTATGTGCTTAAGCATGTCAAGCGACGTAATTCTGCAGGTGTGTTTGTTATGTACACTTAGAAATCTGGTGGCTGCATTCCATCAGGCATAAATCCTTTATCTATTAGTACAACAAACAAAAAGTTGAGATAAATCTTTTTTTTTTAATTTCTCCTCAGACTTTCCGACCTGCAGCTATGATCATCGAGCGTTCAGCCGATTTTGGCCGCACGTGGCGTCCCTACCGCTACTTTGCTTCAAACTGCTCCAGAACCTTTCCTGCCATCCCTGCCAACGGCCTGCACCGGATCAATGACGTCATCTGTGAGGAACGCTACTCTGACATCGAACCCTCCACTAATGGAGAGGTAAAATGTTGAAAAGATACCTGGAGAAATAAAGAGGCGTGTGAAAGTAAAACTTTAGTACTTTTCCAGTTTGCTACGCTTTCTTCTTCTCATTGACGTACGTTACATGGACAAAAGTATTGGACCACCTACACATTATCCCTACTGTAGCTTTTATGACAGACCATTTCTAAATTCATTGGGTTTGATATGTAGTTGATCCCCCCCTTTGCAGCTATAACAGCTTCCACTCTTCTTGGAAGGCTTTTTACCAGATTTTGGAGGGTGTCTGTGGGAATTTTGACCAGCCTGACTCGGAATCTCAAAGTTTTTTAATGTAGCTGAGGTCAGGGCTCTGCGTGAGCCAGTTAAGTTCTTTAACACCAGACTTATACAAACATGCCTTTATGGAACTTGCTTTGTGCACTGAGGCACAGTCATGCTGGAACAGAAAAGGGCCTTCCCCAACCTGTGCCCACAAAGTCGGAAGCATAGAATTGTCCAAAATGTCTTGGTAAGCTGCAGCATCAAGATTTCCGTTCACTGAAACTGAGGGGTCCTGGCCAACCGCAGAAGAACAACTCTATAGCAGTATCCCTCCTCCACCAAACTGTACGGTTGGCACAGTGCAGTCAGGCAGGTAAAATTCTCCTGACATTCACCAAACCCAGAATCATCCATCAGGCTGCCATTTGGAGAAACGTGATTTGTCACTGCACAGAACACAGAGTTTCCACTGCTCCAGACTCCAGTGGCAGCATGATTTGCATCACTCTATATGATGCTTGGCATTGTGCTTGGTGATATAAGGCTTGTGTTCAGTTGCTCAGTCATGGAAACTCATGCCGTTAAACTCCCAGTGCACAGTTTTTGTGCTGCTGTTACTGCCAGAGAAGGTTTGAAATTCTGCAGTTACTGAGTTATTGAGTGTTGGCAACTTTTCTGCAACACGTACCTCGATACTCATTGACCCCATTCTGTAACTTTACGTGGTCTGCCACACACCTGTGCGTGACTGAAGGAAAACACCTGAATTCGGTGTAGGTTTGTATAGTGTATATGTGTAAGTGTAGTCAAAATCTGATGTACAAGAGCCAGTGTTTCCTTTTTATAAAAGGCTGCATCCTTTTTAGAACAGTTTTGGCAGGACAGTTTTCAACAAAGCAGAGTATGTGAAATATTTTCTTGTGGATTATTTCCAGCAGAGTTTCCAGGGCAACATTTGCAGGAACTTTAGTGTGTGCTCAGGGTAAAGAAGGAGAATGTCATTGTGGCCCCTTGCAAGTAAAATCTGAAATCACCGGCTCACCAGCTGGTTTTTGAGCGCTAACATTTGCAGTATGGTTAAATACTACAGCTCTCTACAGACAGCAAACACACCTAGACCTGTCAGAAATGCAACCAAAAGAAAATGAGTGTATCACTTTTCAGTGCAGCCAGACAAACTTACATTGTTTAAGTGAAGTCATGAGCCGCTGCGTTCTGATTTCATTTCAACGTGGGTCACGTAATTTTCCACACATTGCCGAGACTTGGTAAGGTAGATGGAAATATTTCTGAAGAGCAGTGTGTCTGCACATTGCACCTCTTCATCTATCAGCAGGTCATTGTCGTTTTAAATGTCCTTGAAATATTTCAAATCCCTCTAACTGATAAATGGCCTTTTTTGACATGTTGTTTATGCTACCCTTCCTTCACAGTGAAAGTCAGCCTCTGTTTTCACAGTTAAATGCTTGGTTTGCATTACCAGTACATTAATGCAGCCCTGATATAACTGTATGAAAACCATTTCTGTGACCCAAACACAGGAACTGCAGACTCACTGCGGTCCATGGAAACAAAACCGAAATTAAAATTTTTGAAATGTTTATGAGAAGAGAAATGCACTCAATGGTTAGACCTCGTTGATTTTGACAGTGACTATAAATTGTCACACCTTGACAATAACCAGCGTATGCCCACGTATGAAAAAAAATCTGCAAATGCGCTGGCTTATGTGGATTAAGTTATTGGTAAATTTTGTATAAATACTCCAGTATATGTCGTAGTATGGCGAGGTTGCCAGAAAATTTTGAGCATGCACAAAATTTCCAACATATGCCACCGTATGGCTCCTACGTCTCGCATATGCGGGCCACATGTTGCAGGTATGTTATGCATACGCTGACTCACGTTACTCATGTCGAGATAATGTCTAGCGTACCCAAAACATATTAATAACCTATGAGTAATGTGTTTTTAACCTATGTGTGACATATATCAAACATACCTCCAACAGATATTGAGGTTTGTAGACGTATTTGATGTGTTCCGGTAGTACTGAATGTGTTTTTAACATACAGCTACTGTATAATGACATATGTGATGCGTTTAAGGGAAGTGCTATAAATGCTGTGAATATGCTGGCATTCATTGGTGTTAAGTTCTATATATATGTTAGCAAAATGTTATGTATGCGTGCATATGACATAAGTATTCTGCATATGCCAGCGTTTTAGAGGAATTTGAATGCGTCAGCATACACTTGTTAAATCGTCATGATGTGACAGGGCCATAAGCAAAGCTTCTGTTTGGTCACACAAAGACATTAGAAATACATTGAGCAGCTACTGCTGAAAATGATGTGGACCTTAAAAGTATAGATGGCCATTGTTGGGGTAATAGTTTTTCACAGATGAGAGCAGGTTAACCCTGAGCACATATGACAGACATGAAAAGGTCTTTAGAAACTGTGGAGAATGTTTTGCTACCTGTTGTGTCTTTCAGCAGGTGTGTGTGATGGTGTGTTTGGTGGTGAGTCAGTGATTGACTGGAGAGGCATATCCATGGGGCGATGCGCAGACCTCTACAGGCTAGGCAACAGCACCCTAACTGCGATTAGATTTTAGGATGAAATCCTCGGACCCGTTGTGTGTTGTGGGTTCCTCCTGGTGCACGGCCTCATGTGGCAACAGTATGCAGGCAGTTCTTGGAGCATGAAGGAATTGATACCATCGAATTGAACCCATCATTCACCTGATTAATTCCAATAGAACAGCTCTGGGACATTATATTTCGGTCCAACCAATGCCACAGGTTGCACCTCAGTGATGAGGTGATCTCAGTGATGCCCTGACCCAGATCTGAGAAGAGATCCCCCAGGACACCATCTCTCATCTCAGTCGGGGCATGCCCCGACATTGTCAGGCACGCATACAAGCTCCTGGGGGCCATACAAACTATTGAGCACTATTTTGGGTCGCAGCAATGGAATTATGGCAAAATGGACCTGCCCACCACATCATTTTTTATTTTGAGTTTTGGGGTATTTTTGAACTCAGCCCTCTGCAGGTTCATAATTTTCATTTCCATAAAATGATGTGGCATCTTTTTATTCCTAACACATTACACCGTCCATATCAATATAGTTATCCAACATGAATTTTTTCCCTATTGAGATCTGAGATGTTTTCAAAGTGTTCCTTTTATATTTTTGAGCAGTGTATTGAGTTGTCAAAAATATATGATGAATATAACATTATAAAGTGAACTTCGTAAGGGGAATGTGACTTTGATGAATTTATTAAGGGAAGCTTAATTGTTTCTCTCATCTCTCATTTCAAATGCTTCATTTTGTGCAAAAATCCCTTTTTCATTCAACGTCTGTTTTAGGTAGAACCACTCAATCTAATGGAAGGTATCTCTGTAGCTCTATGTCTGAAAACATCTCTTCTGTATTCAAGGTCATTTTTAAAGTTTTGGATCCCAGCATTCATGTGGAAGACCCCTACGGCTTGGACATTCAAGGTCTGTAAAATCTTTTACTTGTGTACTGCAATCTTTTACCAACACCAGCTGTACTGCATTTGTGCTTCTAACAACGTCCATTATGACATTATTATCTTAATATATCCCCAAAACGTGGTAGGATAGAATCATCACCGCCACTGCATGTCATTACAATAGCTCAAGAACTACATAATGCAGGATTTTGAACTTTGGCGCAGTGATAGACCTTCATAAAATCCGGAACTGATAAGATTTTAACCCATTTTGAAAATACAGGTTTGCCACTAGGCGGTGCTATCTGTAAACATTTTTATATTTTTAGTTATATCATAACCAAAATGATTATTGGATTGCATACTTTCAGGGTGACACCATGTCGTGTCTGCCGCCATTGCTGTTGTCATGGTTGAAATTGACAAAAAATTATTATAGAATCAATTTTGCCGCTGGATTTGTTGGTTCTTAATCGTCCACGTTTCATTAAAAAAAGAATGATAAAAACAAATCAACCATGGCATGTAGCCTTGCCTCATGTCAAATGGGCTTAAGTCAGGTTAGCATTTGTGAAGAAATATGGGCTTTTTGGGAATATAGCTTTAGTGGTCAAATGGTGACCATGGGCAACTAGTTCTGTTCATGGACAGACTTGGGTGCATGAGAAGTTTTATATAGAAACTGTCAAACCTTATTCCTCTGAGACACTTTATTTTGTATACCAAAAAGCTCCCGCCACAAATAAAAACCTAAGGTTTCCCAGCTCTCATACCCACTTCTACACTTGGCTAAGTCGACTGAATAAGTGAAAATGCATGTTAATGCAAGTTGTACTCTCACACAAGCTGGAATCAGGACAACCATATTTGGAGATGGTTTTGCTTTTACGTTGATGGGATCTTAACTCGTGTCACCGAATTCTTAAGACAAGAATGCAAGCAGAAAGTTCACCAAGCATCATTTCTTAATGCTAACTCAAAATTTCTGCATTCAGCCCGAACAAAACATAACAGCCAGTGGAAGCAATGGTTGTTATAGTTTGCCTTGACTGCTGAACACTCTGTTCTGTAGTGAAGTGTTGCACCTATGGCAGCATATTTATTGTGTGCATAGCCCTTTTAATGTGGCAGTGTTTAGATACATGGTGCTGCTGGCACAGCCACTAAATGATAGAAAATGTACCTTAAAACCATTTGCATGCAGTTGCACTATGCTGACAGTAATGTAATAAGGACTCTATGAAATCCTACTAAAAACTAAGTGCATTCTTACTGCTTCCATAGGAACTTAGGGTACGTAGCGGCCAATTGCTGCTAATCAAATGTACTTGATTGATATTTGCATGTATGTTAACACAGTGCCACGATCTTCAAAGAAGATCTCAAGGTCAGACTGTGCAAAGCTCAGTGAAACTGTAAAACCCTCAAGAGCTACATCTGAGACTTACAAGCTTCACTTAACATGTTAAATAATAAAGCTCACATAAGTACAATTAGAAAAAGACTGAATAAGTGTGGTTTGTTTGGAAATGTTGCCAGGAGAAAGCCTCTTCTCGCTAAAACGAACATTGCAGAAGATTTACAAAGTTACATCTGAGCAAAGCATAAGATTTCTGGAACTGTATCCTCTGGGCAGATGAGACCAAAGTGGAGGTGTTTGGCCATAATGCAAAGCACTATGTTTCTTGAAACCAAACACAGCGTATCAGCACAAACACCTTATAGTAACTGTCAAGCACAGTGGTGGAAGAGGTGATGATGTGTGATTTTGCAGTCACAGGAACATGAACTCTTCTGTGCATCAAATTAGTTGAGAGTCAAACGTGAGGCCATCTGTCCCACCGCTGAAGCCTGGGTGAAATTGGGTTAAGCAGCAGGAGAATGATCCCAAGCACAGCAGCAAATCTATAACAGAATGGCTGAAAAATAAAAGGATCAAGGTGTTGCAATGACCCAGTCAAAGTCCAGACCTCAACCCGCTTGAAATGCTGTAGAAGGACCTTAGGAGAGCTGTGCATAAATGAATGTCTGCAAACCTCAATGAACTAAAGCAGCATTGTAAAGAGCAGACCAGAATTCTGTCATGGTCCATGTTTTGGTTTGGGTTTTTGTGTTTGGTTTTGAGTTCTGTTTGTTCCATTTTTGCCCCATGCCCCGCCTGTTTCTTCTGTTAGTGGTCTTCGTCTCTGTCTGCGTCTAGTCATGTCTTATTTTGGTAGTCTGTTCCCGGTTTTGTTCCCCCCTGTCTCAGTGTGTTAGTTACACCCCTGTCTTCTTGTCTTCCCTTCACTGGTTGTCCCTGTTAGGTTTCCCCCGCCCTGTCTACTCGTTGTGTGTTTATTGGTTTTTCCCTGTCTATTTAAGCCCCGTCCTCTGTGTTGTTCATTGCCGCGTCGTACTGGTTGTTCCCCGTGTGCTACCCCCACGTCTCTAGGATTCTAGGAACATTTGTATTTCATGTTCTTGTGTTGGCAAATAAAGCCTATTCACCCAAAGTCGGCTCTGCAGTCCTGCATATGGGTCCACACCACACCAACGGCATGGAAAACCATGACAA
>VUQH01079982.1:0-10889 GCA_015106775.1 Etroplus canarensis
TATATATATAAATATATATATATATATATATGTGTGTACACACACACACATACACACACGATGCAACCCTCCATGGTGAGAGGGGCTTGAGTCCCCACCTGGAATTGAACTAGGGACCTTTTTCTAGTAAGGTGAATGCATAAACTGCTGGAGTATGAGACCACACAGAATCATCAGTTAGCCTAATGAGCACATTTTTGGACTGTGGGAGGAAGCTGAAGGGAACCCATTCAGGTACAGGGAGAACATGCAAACTTCACACAGACAGAACCCAGCCTAGGACCTTTTTTGCTATGAGGTAACAGTACTAACCATGTTACTAAATAAACATGTTAAGAAATAAATACAAAAATAACATGGAAATACATTTAACAGAGCTTTAATGGTAAAAATGTGTACCCACATATTAAATAATTAACTTTCTTTCTTAAAAGAAAATAAAAGACAGTGATAATAAAAATATCTGGGATGATCTAAAGCACAAACCAACATTGCAGCCATTCATACATTCTGCAAAAGTAACTCTAACATTTTATCAGAATGTAGATGTAAAAAAAAGTTTTGTTGTGAAAATGGCACATGGGAAAATTCTGTAAAATTGATCTGCAAAACACTGAACCCAAAACCCCAAAACCTAAATGGGTCACCAGTGACCTGGTGGATGTTGAGAAGAATATCCCACTACACTTCCAAGCCCACAGTATGTGTGGTAATGAAACCTAAACTGAGCAGACCAAGGTCTACCGCACATGCTGGAGAGAGCAAGCCACAGCTGGTCCTGTGTAATGACTCTGATGTCTCTTGTGGATTTCAGCTGACCACCTGGCCACAGCCACTACATCTTGAGTCGAAGAGTGTTTGGAACTGGCAAAGGCGTAATGTAGTTACCTGTTATACCGTAGTGCTCGGTCAAAACTGACTCTCCCCTTTAAGGCCTGGCAAATGTGAATTGTTTCTGAAAAGTTTATATATTTGTGTGTAATTCACTGCAGTGAAACATTTTCTACCAGCATGAGTAAACATTGCAAAAATACCCCTGGAAGGTATAGTAAGTTTTTCATGCGTTTAATCCGTGCCTAATGTGTGTTCCCTTACATTTTACATTAAGCTAATGCATAATCAAATATCCCCAATGGCAATTTTTTTTTCTTTTGGTGAACATCATTTATACTGCTAATACAGGAGGACTTTTATTTCATGTGCTGCCACTGACTGTTAGACTGGTGCTGAAACCATACAGAGCAAACCCACACCCCACCCACCTCTCCCCATTTATTTCCCCAAACCAATTTATTTCTGTATTTCTTTCTACATTTCTTTTCTGCTTCAACGTGTAAATGAGGGGGCTGTCATTCAAAGTCATGGGGTAAACTTTCAGCTTATTGGTTGACTGACATCAGAGTGCAGAACTCGACTATACATGTCTTGCTCCCACACCCCTGGGTGAGCCAAGTAGGAGCTATTCATTCATTTATTTATTTCAGTTCTGATTCTCCAGATCTTCTTTATTGAACTCATGCACATTGTAGTCAAGAAGATACACAAAACCGAGCCATGCCGTTTGCCTTTATAAACTTTTGTGAAAGAGTGGGTTGTTCCAAATTAATGCCTATAGATTTGGAATTGGATGTCATAAAAGCAGCTTTAGTTGTAATATGTAGGTGCCCCAGTATGTTTGTCCTTATAGTGCCTCAGACTGTAGAAACAGTCCTTTAATCCTGCCCTTGTTTCTTGCCCATAGAAGGTCCTTTTAGATCCCTTGTCCTTTTTTTCAGATGTTGAGGATTGCTGGAATGAAGTTACTTCTCCTGCTCCTCAGAAAAAAGATAATCCTGTGGTGAAGACGCCATTGTCACTGATATAAAGCTACAGCTCCAGTTAGTAATGATGCATTATGCCAGGATCTTGTCTGATGAACTGTACTTCATGTGCAGCAGTGTGGCAGTTTCCTGTCATATGCAATCAGACCCATCAGGGTCTGGGTGAACATCCACTTTGTCCTTCCAAATAGGGTTTTTCCATTGCTGTGAGTCAGCGATCCTTTTAGCTGTGCAGCAGCAGATTGCCCACAATCCTTCAGTTTTTCTACTCCATTGTGGGTTCAAGAGGTGCTTTTGTTCTCTGTTAAATGGAAGAGGCACAGGACAAAAAGTCTTGCTGAAATGGGTTCAGTTTGGTGTGTCTGTGCAAGTGTACACGTTTTCTAAAAGTGAAGCTAGTAAAAATCCCTCTCAGTGCATTTCTCACATATTGGTACTACAGGCAATTTACTCTCAAATGTGATAGAAAAAAACAAATTACTATTTAACTTAAGTACCCAATGTTTTTTATTTCCCAACAACTTCTAATGGGTAAAAAGTGAAAATCATGATTGATCCAAACAGCAGGCAAACTTCTGTATGTGTCATTTCCTGCGTGCATTTTTGAAGCCCAACCTGAATATGAATGAAATGAAATTAAAGATAACAGTTTTAAGAGCCAAAGTAACAGCTTTGGGGAAAGGAATAAAATGCATACTGTGTATTCAAGAGAGAAAAATAAAACTATAACACAATAGCCCACTCGACACCTCTTTGAATGAAACATTACAAATAATCACTGAAAGTGCCATTGTGGATGAGGATCCTTTGTAAGTCTTACCTCTCCTTCTTCAGAGGGCAAATGCTGCTCCAGATGGGTTGATGCGTCAACCCTCTCTGGTACGGGGGACTGACTGAAGAAGAAGTGCTCCAGAAAGAGCCCTTATTAAAACACTCCAGCACTCATTTCCTTCGCTCGGTCTCTTGCCTACAGCAATAACATCAGCACCTGCAAGCTGCCTCTTCTGACCTGCACAGGTGCTCCGGCCTGACTCCCTTGCCAGGAAAGAAAGGCTAATTTTCACTTGAGGCTCTTGGTTTGAATTTTACGACGAAGAATTAAAAGAGTGAGGGAGGGAAATAAAGACTTGGATTCTAATTAAGGGAGTTTTCTGCATCCCAGGGAGAGATGATTATGGAGAATAAAAGCTTTTAACAAGCATGGCATAAGGTAATCCACTACTCTCGCCCCTCACATCACTCCTCAGCCAGTAAATGACGCCCCTGGCATGTCAGGTTGATTGGCTGGAATTCAGTAACAGGGCACTCAAACTGAGAGCCAAGAGTGTGGGCCACCACAAGAGATTTAATAATACGGTTGGAATAAAATATATCTACTGTATATTGTATGTTCTGATCATCTTGGCTCTCACATTGTTCCTTAAAGTCTTTGTAGTTCTTAAAATTTTAGAAAGTAATTCTCACCTGTTGTGATGTTGGATTCGACTTGTGATCAAAATCATGGAAAGGCAAAAGGAGAAAGACTATGCAGAATCATTAAGTATGGAGTAAAGAAAGAGATACGCTGAGAAAATCGGGGTAATACTGTAGGTGTGGATCCATACTCATTAGCAAAGGAAAAGCTGAACCATGAAGTTTCAGCATTGCCACCAATTCAATACTATGACCCGCATTCCACTGGAGCTGTAATAGAGTCGATTATGGCGATTCGTGCCGATTTAGCATTCCCGATCAAAATGGCTTGAAATGGCTGAAACTTGGGTTCCCAATGATCTATTGCCATTATATTCCCGTCAAAAGGCTGGCATTCATGTTGTGACCCCGGGATGCACTCACGATGCATGCCCTGTTGTGCCGCTCGCTCTGCCGTGTTCAACCGATTACCTGCTGATGAAAGACGTTTTATTGGCGGTGAACTGACGTTGAACTGCCGTTTATCATGCACAATTCCCGTTGCATTCCTGGCATAGTCCCGGTATTGTCGATAATAGAAGGTCAAAACAGGATCGACTGGCACCAGTGGAAAGGGGGAAAGACGAGTACCATTAGTCAGTCAGTTTGTTAATGGTTGGGTTGGCGACGTTTCCTCAAGTGTCCTGAATGCACAGCTGCCTGCAGCTTGCGTATAGCAATGGTGGCCACTCATATGTTGTGACGTGTCTGTGGGAACTACGTATACTTCTGAGTACACATGCCCATGATTTCACTACATTATGGCTTTATTAATGGCGCAGCCCACAAAAGCATTGAGTAGATGCCATACTAATACACTTTATAAATACTGTAAAACTAAAAAACATGAATTAAAAAGTGCACTTTCCTTCCTACACAACCCAGTCTCACTGTTTGTAAAATAGTCACGACTTTAATCTATTAATTCGTATCCCTGGAAACGAATTTTTATTTTTTCCTGTTCCTCAACACGAATTTTCCCACTTTATTGCATAAAGATAACTGAAGTTAACAGTCTATTCTCCTCGATACAAATTTGTGTCTTTGTACACAAAATCTTTTTCACTTTAAAAAGACAGAAAGTCAGCATCAGAATGTTGGAGGAATTATGGAGGTATAGATGCATCACTTCGCAAACCATTGACCAAATTTCAAGTCTTACACAGCACGCATCTTTTTAATTTTTCCCCTTTTTTCTATTCTTTATTTAAATATGTTATTATTTACAAATATTTCATTTTGTAAAGTTTTGCCACTAGAAAACAATTTGGTTAGGTTTACGCCAGGGTCTCAAATCTGTGGCAGCATGTGTGTGGCTCTACTGTTGATCTCCAGTGACTACCTGAGAGTTTGACAAAAGACTAGATATATATGCAGTATTAGTAGCATTTATTGTCCTTTCAGAAATCCAGTTTATGTCTGTGACAACTGTCAGATACATATGACAAATCTGAGAGTTGTCCTCTCAATTAGGTTAGCATGGATGTATAAATGTGAATGGCTCATCTGTAGCCCTGATAGCTGTGGAGAATTTCACAGTGCTTAGACAATTTAAACTAATTTAGTTATTATAGCTCTATTATTTTGTAAACACAACAAAACATGGTATTATTGTAGTGAAACTGCAAAGTCAAAGTACTATTGTACTTTGTATACTTTATTTAATCAAACATTGAGAAATTCTTCTTTTATGACAGTAGGTAAATAATTGATTTAAACACAATGAACATACAATTAATAGTAAATATCTAATGTAATTAAATAAGTAAGCATTATAAGGCAAATATATTTTGAGGCTCTTTAAAGGATTTTGGGTCAAGAACTTCTTAGAAATGGCTCTTTTATTAATAAAGTTGCCAACCAGTGGTTTAGGAATTAAAAATGACTGGGTTAAGAAAAAAAAAAAAGACGATGGCTAACCTTTGTTTTCTTGGTTGCCATGGTGATGCCTTTCCGCTTTTGCAAGAAAAAAAATCTGCTTATGATAACGAAACACACTTCCTTTTGAAAGACATTATTTTGATATTGAAAACATAATTTGTATCGAGCAATACAGTGCTTTTTTTTCTTTATTACTATTTCATGAACTGCCATGAGATTGGGCTGTCCTACAAGCGCATTCACCAATCAGACATAACATTATGACCACCTGCCTAGTATCGCATTGGCCCCCCCTTTTATTGCTAATACAGCCATGACCCATTGAGGCATGGACTCCTCCGGTTCACCAGTGTTCCTTTCTTGTTCTTTTGATAGATACTGACCACTGCAGACCAGGAACACCCCATAAGAGCTGCAGTTTTGAAGATGTTCTGACCCAGTGGTCTGGCGGTCACAATTTAGCCCTTGTGAAATCTTTACACTTGCACATTTTTCCTGTTTCTAACACAACAACTTTGAGAGCAAACTGTTCACTTGGTACCTAACATATCCCACCAGCTAACAGGTGTCATGATGAAGAGATATTCAGTGTTATTCACTTCACCTGTCAGGGGTCATAATGTTATGCTTGATCGGTATATAAAGATATTACTGCCAGTACACAGCTAAAAGGTTTTTAAACCACTACTGTGTGCGTGCATCAGCATAGCATTGTGATTGGCTAATATGATCCCCGTTGCAGCTGCTAATTGACTGTTTGGGGCAGGGACAGGACACCGTTTGAGGGCTACATCTCTTTCTTATGGAATATCTCTGGTGGCACCCAGTGATTGTAGTCACAGAGGCTACAAGAGTACATACTTGGATCAACTGAGCATTGCACATGGTTGGCCCTCATCTGCATTTACTGCAGTGGAATTGTCTTGATAGCTGCTTGATGGTTTTTATTCTAACTATAGATTTTCATGCTACCAGCAGGTACATGGATTATCACACGAGAAAGCTAATTCAACCACAGGGAACTGTTATGAATCATCCATTACAGCATATTAAATGGTTATATAATGCTATCTGCATGCACGAGGCCCTACATTTCTTTCTTTTTTTTTCAGAGCAGCATATCCGTGTAGGATTTTTATTTAAATGCAGTGTTGTCAGAGTTGGATTATGACGTGGGTGACACCACTCTCTGTTAGCAACTCTGAGCAGCTTTGAGTCAGTGTGTTCCACGTGTTTTCAGTCAGAAGGAGACAGTATGAAGTTATGGAGGTATGCATACTTTCACTCAACTAAAAATATAGTTTTTTTTCCTGTCTACAGTATGCAATATGTAAACATATATAGCAAACTGGCATGATGGGAGTGAAAGACCAGCTACAATGCTGCAAATATAGATTTTAGGGGCGAGGGGTGGTACTTTTCCTAAGTGTAAGATGGGTTTCTTTTTTTCTTTTCTGTCATTTTTGCTAGAATAAAAGGTTAAAAGCACTAAGTCCATAATAAAAAGGGTTACTCTCTCCCACTGAAAGCACCTCTCCTGAACTGCCTGACACACCTTACTAAGTCGTCCAGCCTTTTTTTCTGTTACCTATCTGCTAATGTAAGGTTGCACCAACCGGATGGAGACAGCGGGAGGGGTGCCCCAGCTGCTTTCAGTGATATTGGCACATTAAATGGCCATTACCAGGTATTATTACTCTAAAAGATGTTGCTAGTAGGTGTTCTTCTACACCTATTAGTATTCTCAGCAGGTTGCTATAACCTCATTTAATGAAATGACATAGGAGTGTTTCCACTTTGGTATGGAAATACCAAAGTGGAAACTTCCATTTGCTGTCTGTGTATAAAATGCTGACCTCCACCCTTTTTAATGTCAGTGCATCTCTGTCAATTACTTTAACTTTGCCAAAGTGTTGCTCTTGCCTCTCTACCAGTTTGTAGAATCTTTTGACATCCAGGAGAATCCACTAGATTGGAAGTGAGACCTAGCATATAGCCAATGGGGGAAAAATAACAATATGTGGCTTGTTTATATTTAGTTTAACATTGTTTTGTTTTGTTTGTTTTTTTTAAATAAATATGCTTGAATCGTGTTTAATAGTACTCAAGTGCTTGATTGCATGGGCTTTAAATGATGCTCATTCAGTACCAAGGGCCCAAAGTGTGCCAAGAAAATATTTCCCACACTATTACATCATCACCACCAGCTTGGACCTGTTGAGACAAGGCAGGATGGATACGTGCTTTCATGTTGTTTATGTCAAATTCTGACCCTACCATTTGACTGTTGCAGCAGAAATTGAGACTCATCAAGCAACATTTTTTTTCAGCCTTCTGTTGTCCAATCTTGGTGACTCCATGCAAATTATACCCTGAGTTTCCTGTTCTAAGTTGACAGGAGTGGTCTTCTGCTGTTGTAGCCCAGCTGCTTCATAGTTCAACATGCTGTGCTTTCAGAAATGCTCATCGGCCAAGTTTGGCTGTAATGAGTGATTATTTGAGTTACTGTTGCTTTCTTACTGTTGTCTTCCTACCACCTCAAGGAAGGCCATTCTCCTTTGACCTCTAGCATTTTTTGCCAAGAGAACTGCTCCTCAAAGACCCCACTCAAACCCAGCATGGACTGTTCACGCTTCCACCCTTGGACCAGAGGTACAGAAGCGTGAAACGCAGTACCTCAAGACTAAAAAATTCCTTCTTTCCCACTACCATCAGATTCCTAAACAGCTAACAGAAGTTTATAATCATGGACTACTTTATGTCACTATGCCTGATCATTTACATTTTCAGTCGCCATGCATAATTGCACACTTACTGGTTTTTGCACAAATATGTACATTAATTGTAGACAGGCTGACAAAGAGTCAGACATCTGTTGAGCCATGTATTCCTTTAGGTCTTAGGAGTGATGATTTCATGAATTTCTTTAAAAATAAAATTCTATTCATAAGAGAAAAAAAAATATTCATAGTTCGCTCACAGATATGACATTAAACATAGTGGCTTCAGCTGCTGATGTTTGTTTTGGGCTGCTTCTCTACTGCTGACTTCTCTGAGCTACAGTAGTGCCACTAATTACTTCCTCCAAAACATCAACATGCTTGTTAGATCCCATCCCTACAGGACTGTTCAAAGAGGTCTTGCCATTGATTAATGCTTCAGTTTTGAATATCATCAATTTATTCTCATTAATGGGCTATGTACCACAGACTTTTAAAGTGGCTGTAATTAAACCTCTATTTAAAAAGCCTTTGCTCGACCCAGCCATCTTAACTAATTATAGACCAATTTCCAGCCTTCCTTTCATTTCAAAAATTCTTGAAAGAGTTGTAGCACAACAACTGTGTGATCACTTGCAAATGAATGGTTTATTTGAAGAGTTCCAGTCAGGATTTAGAGCTCATCATAGCAGAGAAACGGCACTAAGGTTAAGGTAAGGTAAATGTTACTAATGATCTTCTTATAGCTTCTGACAGTGGACTTCTCCTAGACCTCTTCTAGACCTCAGTGCAGCACTCAATGCAGCTGACCACAACACCTTACTACAGAGGCTAGAATACTCTGTTGGTATTAAAGGAAATGGATTACGCTGGTTTGAATCTTATTTAGCTGACAGATTCCAATTTGTATATGTAAACGAAGAGACTTCCTCACACACACAAGTTAGTCATAGAGTCTCACAGGGTTCTGTGCTCGAATCAATACTCTTTATGTTATATATGCTTCCTTTAGGCAATATTATTAGAAAACACTGCTTGCATTTTCATTGCTAAGCAGATTATATCCAGATTTATTTATTTATTTATTTATTTCTTCCTTCCTTCCTTCTAGGCTTGATTATTGTAATTCATTGCTATCTGGCTGTTCTAAATGCTCCCTAAAATGCCTTTAGTTAATCCAAAATGCTGCAGCAAGAGTACTGACAGGGACTAGAAAGAGAGATCATATTTTACCTGTTTTGACTTCTCTTCACTGGCTCCTTCTTAAATCCAAAATTGAATTTAAAATCCTTCTTTCCACTTACAAAGTCTTAAATAATCAGGCCCCATCCTATCTTGAAGATCTCATTGTACCATATTTTCCCATTAGAGCACTTGGCTCTCAGAGTGCAGGCCTACTTGTAGTTCCTAAAGTTTTTAAAAGTAGAATGGGAGGCAGAGCCTTCAGCTATCAGGCTCCTGTGGAACCAGCTCCCAGTTTGTATTTGGAAAGCAGACACCCTCTCTACATTTAAGATTACATTTAAAACTTTCCTTTTTGATAAAGCTTATAGTTGGGGCTTAGTTATGCTGCAGTAGGTTTAGGCTGCTGAGGGACTTCTTATGATGTGCTGAGCATTTCTTCTCCACCCACCTCTTTTCACTCCCCATGCATTTATTTGCTACTGCTGCATGTCATTAAATGTTGTCTTCTCTCTCCCATAGTCTGCGTCTCTCTTTGCTCTCCGTTCTCACTTCTCTCTCCCCTCACCCCCAACCGGTTGAGGCAGATGGCTGCCCCTCCCTGAGCCTGATTTTGCCGGAGGTCTATTCCTGTTAAAAGGGAATTCTTCTTTCCCACAGTCACTGAGTGCATGCTCAAAGGGGACTGTCTGATTGTTGGGGATTTCTCTTTAATACTGTAGGATCTTTACCTTACAGTGTAGTGTCTTGAGGCGACTGTTGTTGTAAATTGGCGCTATATAAATAAAATTGAATTGAAAAGCTGAGCAGCATGGTGGCATGGTGGTTAGCACTGTCACCTCACAGCAAGATGGTCTGGGTTCAAATCCAGCAGTCGCCCAGCTTAGGCCCCTCTGTGTGGAGTTTGCATGCTCTCCCCATGCTCGTGTGGATTCTCTCTTGGTGCTCTAGCTTCCTCCCGAAGACATGAAAAGGGGCTAGGGTAATTGGTGATCGATCGTAGGTGTGAATGTGAATAACTGTCCTTCTCTCTGTGTTGGCTCTGCAATAGACTGGGGACCTGTCCAGGGTGTACCCTGCCCTTCGCTCTATAACAGCTGGGATAGGCTCCAGCTTCCCCTGCAACCCTGAATTGGATAACCAAAGATTGATGAATGAATTAATGTACATAGCTTCATTGTTTAGGTTTATATTTCTATTGTATCTGTCACATGCTGCCCTCTTGAATTGGTTTTTTGTATATTGTTGTATTTATATTATTTAGCATTCATTGTGGACAGCAAAGTAAGAATATCATTACACAGGGAAACATGTTTACGTGTTTCCTTACTATGCATATGACAATAAATCTTTGTTCTGTTTTTTGTTTGTTTGTTTTGTTTTTTTTTCCTAGATCATTCTCTATAAACTCTGAAGAGGGTTATGAAATATCAGTAGATTAGCAGTTTCTGAAATACTCAGACGAGCCCGTCTAGTATCAGCAACCACATCACATTCGAGTCTCTTGAAAGTCACTTAAAACACTTTCCTCCCGATTCTGATGCTCTGTTTGAACTCCAGCAGGTTGTCTTGTCCATGCCTTCATGCCTAAATCCATTAAGTTGCTGCCTTTGAATTGGCTGATTAGATTATTTTATTAATGAGCACTTGAACAGATGTGCCTAACAAAGAAGCCAGTGAATATGTCTGGACTATTATATTATTGTATTATTGGCTTTTTGCTATTCATCCCCTCTAAAGAAAATCAGAGGCATGAACTTTAACTGTGGCTCAAAAATCAAGACATAACCAGAAAGTGTTTTTTTTTTTTTTTTTTTTTCAAAAAAAACTTTAA
>VUQH01079996.1:0-13361 GCA_015106775.1 Etroplus canarensis
TGACACTCTCTTCACCTCCAGAACACTCTTCACATACTCTTCCTTCAAGATGACCCCTACTCCATTTCTCTTCCTACCTACACCATAGTAGAACAAAAATGGTGACTTTATTGTATTATAATAAGTACCTTCACCTGCTTCCTTGTATTTCTCCAAGGGGTTGCCACAATGGATGAATCAGCATAGGCAGTTTGGCAGAGATTTTATGCCGGATGCCCCTGCTGATGCAACCCTGCCATTGTGGAAGGGGCTTGTGTCTCTGCTTTTTTATGCTGTATTAAAGAACCCACTGTGCCCACATGAGGAAAAACTTTTTTCAAATGAAACTGCTTTCCATTCAAAGATGGTGCTTACCTTTTATACTCAGCAGGTCTAAATAATCCCAAATAACTTGGAGAAATTTTAAATGCATCTCAAAGAAGAGTTTGGGTCTTGGAGGGCTAACCCTAACATCATCCCTCAGCACTAATGTGTATTCTTAATACTTTTATTTTAAAAAACCCTCAACAAAGAAGACCAATATCTGCCTGTAAAGGTACAAATGTGTTCCCGATGAGCCAAATCTATTTCTAAAGACAAATGACATAAACAAATATAAAGGAAGTGTATAAGTCAGAAAAAATTTGGTCATCTCCGTGGATTTAGCAGAACTAGATCAGCCATAAATCAGCTGCAGAGCAGTGGAAAGACAGAAACAGGAAAGGGATAAACAGGTGGAGAAAGGTGTAGGAAAGTGATGAAAAGAAGGAGAAAGAAAGGTGGAGAGAGAAATAGTGGCCAAGGGTGGACTAGGGTAGCTGGGGTGAAATCAAGATGAGATTCTTGAACGCTCCCACCCATCCCACCCATAGCAGCTTAGTCTGCTCTTGGCCAACACTACCCGGGCCAAAATAAACATTAAATGCCTCCTTCCACACAGGAAATAAGTGATGGAAGAAAAGAACAGCAAACTAAGAGTGTTGAAAAAATTTTAAATAAAACTCCCGAATGCTTCCTTGGTCAGTGTGGAATTATACTGGAGCATGGAGCTGGATAAAGTCTGGAAGAAAATCACAAAACATAACAAAATAACATTCAGGGAACCACTGCTGCGTTTCATGATCTCACTTTACAGTTCAGCAAATATAAAGCCATTCAAAAGCTACAATCCAGCAACAGAGAAACGGATAATATATAGTAAAAATTTAAGGACATTTAAACTGGCTACAGTGCAGTGGAAAACAAATTAAAACTCGGTCAAGTAGGGCTGGCTGTTTAAATGAATACCAATGAATGAAAATCTCCTCCGCATCTCTATTTTCACCGTAAATCCCTTCAAACTAAAACAACACTATTACAGCAGTGAGACAGAATTTGCCTGAAAAAGGGAAAAATGTTCCTCTCATAAAGTAGATGTTGACATGGTGAGAGGTTATCTGTGGATGTTTGGATGGGAAAATGCTTGAGTCAAAACATGTTAATGTAGGAGTGGAGAATTTATTGACTTAAAATCTGAATAGTCAGTATAATATCTTGCGTCTGTGGCTATAAAAACAACCAAGATTTTAATTCTTCTGATATAGGGCCAAGAGATTTAGCCTTGTAAAAGCAAGCTGCACAAAGTATTACCATTGCAATCTGTCCCTGAATAATCTCACAAATTGTCACATCTGCTGTCCCCCAATTTTCTCTGACAAATGTGATGTTAACTGTGACTCCATCAACATGAGATATTGTAATAATACATGAATGCATCTAGAGCCCAGCAAGAACTTGGTTAGCACTTACAAGCAAAACTCCCACAGAAATCTCAGTGTGGCTGATAAAAGCAACTTTCGAGCCTCAGTCTAGTATCTAAGACCACATCAACGATTTTTTTTTCACCTTCTCTCCGTGGGTGGCTTGTGCCATCTGTTGAGGGAAATCACCCTTTTTTCAGTGGAACTCTAACAGGATTTTTAAAATGTCGCTAAAACCCACCTTCATCTGGAAACGGTTACGTGTGTCAGGATGGTGGAGTCGACCCTGAGTCAACTCGCGAACACTGAAAACAACATCATCTTAAAGTAAATCCTGATGGTATTTTCCCACACAATGCAGCTGGGTTAAACTCATCATATTGCAGAGTTTTTGTAACAAACTGAACTCACACACAGTTTTGCCAAAGGCACTTGTCACTAGAGATTTCTTCTACTCCCAGAAAACACAACAAGACATTTAGAATTAGACACAGACATCCTGAGAGGTGAGCCTTAGTCTCTTTCTTATTGAACAACAAGTCTGTCCTCAGTGGCCTATATTGCAATGATGGCAGCACTACCTCTTCTTGTAGCTTTAATGATTGAAGACTAAAAATAAAGTAGGACAGAAAATTCAGTGCCCGCTGCTCAGTGTTATGGTCACTGGTAAAGTCTACAGTGTAGGCTGAAGGGCAAAACCCTAAATACTAAGTAATAATAATGATAATAATAATATTAACAGAAATTGTTGTTGATGTTGTTATCGTCATTGTCCTTGTGCTTGTCGCTGTCCTTGTCACTGTTGTTGCCACTGTCGACGTTGTTGTCATTGTCATCGTTGTTGTCATCACTATTATAATTTGTGGGGTCATGTGAATGTGGTGAGGTTAACCTCTTGAACAGAAGCCTACATTCTTGTCCAGCTACTGTTATATGCCATTACATGCCATTTAAAGCAGGATTGAATTATTTTCAATCACTTGTTAACAGTGCAACAAGCTACAAATACAATATGGAGATGGAGCTTTATTAATTTGCTATCACCAGAGAATTTCTACGGCCCTATGGAGTTGTAGCCCAAAAATGGGACATTTGTGATTGTTCTTTTCTCTTTTTCTGGCAATTTACATTTTTGATAGGTCAAAATAACACAGAGTTCCATCTGAGATTCGTTATTGGGTTTATTTACAGCATTCGGCATTTTCATGTTGTGCACTGAATGAGCAGCAGCTGAGAATTTCAAACTGCAGCCACCTGATAACAGTCACTGTTTTGTGTTTTAATTTAACTACATTCCTAATGTCGATGTAGCTATCATTTAAAATAGGGTCCATCAATGGAGTACAGTTGTGAAAAAGAAAGTAACGCCTCTTTCATTTCTAAGATTTAACATATCCATACATAACAGCAAATCATCTGGTCATTAGCAGGTCTTAAAATTAGATCAATTATTTAACAGAGGCTAAGCCAAAAGGCAGAGCCAGAATGTAAAAAATTAAGTACACCCTTACTGCTTCCATAAGAATTAGGAAGGCAAGTAGCGGTCAGGTGCTGCTCATCAAATGCATTTGATTAACTGAGCATCAGTCACCATGACCACCTTCATAAAAACAAACATTCTGGGAGTTTGCTGGTTTGCTAACCCAATGCCAAGGGTGAAAGATGTCAGCAATTACCTCAGAGAAGCAATTGTTGCTGCCTATCAATTTGGTAAGGGTCATAAAACCATTTCCAAACATTTTGAAGTCCATCATTCTACAGTGAGAAAAATCATTCATAAGTGGAAAATATTCAAGATCATAACCAATCTTCCAGAAGTGGATATCGCAGCAAATTCACCACAATGGCAGACCGCACTATTCTCAGAGAAAGTGCATAATAAACAGGAGCCACAGCTCAGACTCTACAGGGGCTCAGTTAGCATGTTAGATGTTAAACTTCATGACAATACAATCAGAAAAAGGCTGCACAAGTGTGACTTGTTTGAAAGGGTTGCCAGGGGAAGCCTCTTTTCTCTAAAAAGAACATGGAAGTATGGCTTAAGTTTTCAAAGTTGTATCTGAACAAAGCACAAGACAGACAAGAGCAAAGTAGAGATGTTTGGCCAGCACTACACAGCACCCCATTTGGCGAAAACCAAACGCAGCACATCAGCACAAACACCTCATACCAACTGTTAAGCACAGTGGTGGAGGGTGATGATTCACCTTGCAGTCACTGTGTTGTCCATTATCACCTATGTATATCAAAGTAGTATAGGGTCAAATGTGAAGCCATCTGTCCAACAGCTAAAGCTTGAACCAGATTGGGTCACACAACAGGACAACAGTCCCAAGTACAGCGGCAAATATTCACCAGAATTCCTGAAAAAGAAAAGAATCAAGATGTTGTAATGGCCCAGTCAAAGTCCAAATGTCAACCTGATTTTAATACTGTGGCAGAACCTTAAGAGAGCTGTGTGTAATCAAATGTCTGCAAACCTCACTGAACTGAAGCAACCTTGTAAAGAAGAACAGGCCAAAATTCCTTTACAGCAGCATGTGAGACTGGTAAAAGTCAGATAAAAAGATGATTATGATAACACTTAGTTTTTTCACACGCTGCTTCCCCATTTTTGGCTTCATTTTTGAGACATTGGAAACTGCTGTGTGCTGTTTTATACCGAAAGTTACATATAATTTATTTTAGAACCCAATGATTTTTTTTCTCATGAATGTTACAGCCAAAAATGGCTTAAGAAACTGGCATGAGAGACAAACGGCATTAGCATTGTTTTATTTCAATTTGAAACAAAAAATCAATTCTGTACTTAAATAAAATGTGGGCTTTTTGTCAAGAAGTAGGTGTACAATAGCTTCATTCACTTCTATTTATTGAGGACCATCTACAGAATTAAAATAGGAATGCTTTTATAAATGTTAAATGTTTGCAATCGTTCAGTTAGTTATGTACACATACAACAGATACAAAGGGAACTGTGAAGGAGCTGTAAGATGCATCCTTTACTAGATAGGTGATGTATTATTTTATATACATTTTATATTTTCTAAAGACTGTTAAATGATTTCACTGATTTCATACTTGATCTAAGACATGTAATTAACCCTCCTCTTCCGAGGTCCACTTCCATTGGCTGGTGGTGGTGTTTTCATGAAGCCACATGAGGATACTCTGCCTGATTCCTGTTACAATCAACTGATTGGAATGTACCACTGAGGATGGGAGGCAGGGAGGGATGATTTTGTTAAGACGTTTGTTAAAAATGCTTTTGTTACTATTTAGATTCTGCTGTAGTTTTTTTATTGTGTTGGATGGTTATGTTATTTATTATAGGGTTTGACATAAGTATACTTGGGGTTATTTTGTAAATGATTGTGAATATGTTTGGGAGTGGCCTCCATGGTTAAATGAAAAGCCAACTATGAGTAGGGGTTGTTTAGGGTTGTTGGGTTCCTTTTGATTTTTGTGGACTGGTGTTGCTGTTAAGCTGTGTATTTGGTTCATTTCACTGTTTTTCTATAGTCTTCAGTAAAAGAAAATTCAGAGCTCTGGAAATTTGGGCTTGCTCTTGCACTACACACGTCATGGGTTTGCTATCCTGAAATGGGGCTGTAATCTCAAAAACCCTACAGGAACAGTAGTATTAATTTGGAATTGTGTTTCAAATAACCTGCAAAATACTGATGGAAATACCTGGCAATTTAATCAGCCCAAAATGTGTACTTTTCAGCTGCTCCCTTGTATTCTCCACAGCAAATTAATCCACATTGGTAATTTGGCAGGTTTTACACCAGATGCCCTTCCTGACACAACCCTCCATGGTGAGAAGGGCTTGTGTCTCCACCTGGAATCAATCCAGGGACCTTTCACTTGTAAGGCGAATGCACAAACCACTACGCTACAGTGGACACAATTTAATCAGCCAAACGTGCCACCATATTCACCAGCAACTGGTTAACTTCTCTATCTAAAATTTGGCACCAGGCTGATGCTGGGCAGTAGATTTCTCACCACACAGCATTGTGGGTTTTTTAGTTTTTTTCTGATTTAAAAGCATCTTCCTGGAAATGAGGCTGATGAAAAAGTGACACAGAAAAAAAATGCAAGAATTTAAATCATCTAAAGTTTTGGCCCAGAAAAACCAAAAGAGGAGGTGAGCAAGTTCAGGCACTGCACCGCAGAGACACTCTGTGCACTGTTAATGTAAAAAGGATTATTGCAGCAATGAAGGGTTTAAATTGCAAAGCACAATAAATGCGCCGGACATGCAATTTTTATATGCATATGGAAAACTTCTGAGTTGTAACTAAAACAAATAACTGCAGCTACATTCTAATAAAAGTCCTTTAATGAGTTTCACATTATAATATTATGAAACAAACAATTAGCGCAGTCTCCTTGATCAGTCTTTTACCAATTTGCACTTTCAGTGGCTGCATGCATGTAATGGTGATAAATATTTACAGGCAGTGAATAACTGTCGTAAACAGTATCAAAGAGTGGGGCGGGGAAAAGTAGATAATATCAGATATCCTGAACAATGAACATACACAGTGTCATGATGTAAAGTTGCAAAGGAATTCAATGTCTCCCAACAGCTGTTGGCATCATTTTACAGTGCTGTCTTGCGATGATACTGCTTTTATCCATGTTGGAGGCCTGCTTTGTGGCTCCACACTAGGAATGTAATAATGAATAAAAGTTAACGTTCAGAATGATATAATGCTGAAATTAACAGCAGTGATAGACATAACTCTTCTCTGCTGCAGTAAATCAAGTCAGGGATGTGGTGAAAATTTTGTAGCAGCTAAATCGTTTGTGAGTTTGTGCCAGACAAGGTTATTTGTGTATTTGCTTTATGACATTTCATCTCCTATTAACAGGCATAACGGCTCTGTGCCACACCTGTCTGGAGCCTGTCAACACATTTAAAGATCAGATCATCACATTAACAGGCTGATAAATGTCAGTGGCCTGTATCTTACTACCTTAACTACAACGCTAGTGAAAATGAAGACACCAGTTTCTGTCCATTGTCAAATAGTGTTTAGGGTGCTGAGACAGAATAATCTGTGGCTGACAGATATATCCAGTCCCGGGCTGACAGACTGACTTACAGCAGCAGATGCTTGCGGCTGGACCACCAAGCCACACTGCAGCAGTAGCATCCAGATGTGGGCAGCTGTACTCTACCAACTGGGGTCTTGGAGACTGCATTAAGTTCAATGATGTGTTTCAGGTTTAAGAATCAACATAACACAATGATGTCTTTGTTATATATTGTGAATAGAATTTTGCTCTTTTCAGCTTCAAGAACTTTTTTTGTGAAATAGTTATTGTCTCCAGACATTAGAAAATTCAATCCAACTGTCTTATATAGAAAACAAACACAGAATTTTATGGGATAGATACAGCTAGCACAAATGCAACATTAATGTAACTGCTCTCTCTATTGTTTATTTTTCAGTATCCATTCATTAGAGAATTTTGACACCAAGACCACAACAGAAGTCAGTGTAAAGCACTAACATAGCAGCTGCGTAATTCCCAAGTGGCAACCTACAAAAAAAGAAAAAGCAAAGAAGACACAAATGCTAAAGTGAGAAAAACTGCAGCTCTTCAAATGACCACTTGGGGTTAGCTTTAAAAGCTAATATAATAATGATGATATGACAAATAATTCTGCTCGTTGGAGGTCTCTTCCTGTTAATAGGGAGTTCTTCCTTCCCACAGTCACCAATAGCTTGCTCATAGGGGATTGTCTGATCGTTTGGGTTTTTTCTTTAATACTGTACCATTTTTACCCTACAATGTAAAGTGCCTTGAGACGGCTTTTGTTGTGAACTGGTGCTATATAAATACAACTGACCTGAATTGCATGGCTAGCTATACGAACAGCCAGTCCAAGCCTGTGCTGTTTTGAATAGTAAAATTCTAGCATTTAACTTGTGTGTTACTTGGTTCTAAACATGGCTGAAGCCACAAAGTCACCTCCAGGGTCAAAACTGCTTGTGGTATGACAGCAAAAACTGAACAGTAGACAGACAGATGTTTACATTTCCATATAGAATAGAGGTTGGGTCAGGCTGTCTCTTACAAAGTTAAAAATATAGATCAGATTTTTGCAATGGAGAACTTAAATGCATCTTTTCAATTCTGTTGTGACAGTCACACAAGCTCTTCTCTGCATACACAGACTACACTTACTGTAGCATCTTATTTTTAAAAAAGAAACAAACACATTTACTGTAAGTATTTCACACCTATGTACATCTAAATGAGGTCTCATTTGTTGCCTGGTAAACATAATGCCTGGAACTGTTAAAAAAATCACCTCTCTGTCCCTGATGCCAGCATTATCACTCTGGTGACGCTAAATTGTTACTGTGAAGGTAATTAGTTCAGTAGAATAAAAGCTGGGCCTGGAAGTGGGAGGTAGTGAGTTTCAGTCATCCCTGAGGAGTTTTTTGTTTAACTCATTCTTTCTAACAAGACTGTTTTAGTTATTTCATTTTGTTCAAATTTAATAAAGATACTCAAAAATTACTGAACACAACGACATGCAGGCAATGTTCAGCATCCACCTCAAACCAACATCACGCACGTTCCCTCAGGTTTACTTTTGTTAGATTAGAATAGATTCAGCTGTACTTTCAAAACTGAGAAATTTTTGTATTACAGTAGCAAATTAGACACAAAAAACAATCTGTGTACTAGTCCACAGTAAAAACAATATATAAATTAAACAACTACTATACTAAAAATAATGACTGAAAAAATATGAACGCTACAATAGTAATTGAAAGTATTGAAAGGTATTTTTTAAGTATGTATTGTATACACAGACAAAAATACAAACTTTTGGAAATGTTTTCACCCATAGTTACTCAATGTTGAAGCACCATACAGTCCACTTACCAAATTAGGTCATTTCTGGCTTCAAAACACATATTTGTGTCCATAAAGCTAAAATCAAGGCCTCTAAACAGGGTTTCTCAAACCAGAAGGTGACAACAAGGTGGCTACGTCCATCTTTTCAAACTTATGTAGCACAGACTGCATCACAGTGGTTTCTGATAGCAGTTTGGGTTTAAAATGAACACTCAGGCCTGACTGTCTTACCCTAAATAACTCACACGGCTACATGTTGCTGGGCCAAATGCTGCAAAGAAAAAAATGAACTGGGGGAGGTTATGAATAAAAGGATGTTTTCTCAGTCTGGAAAGGCTGTAGCGGTTAAGCCCCCCAAGTCCTAATCCACATGAATCCACATTGGATCTCTACCAGAACCTTTTAACCTGTGTTTTGGCAGTTTCTCCCTCAGCTTTCCTATCGACCCCAAAAAGAAAAGCAAAATAACAATACGCTGAGACATGGACTGCTGTCTCCTTTTCACTATTTTCACTTCAAATATACCAAAGCAATATTGCTAACACTTGTGTAAACAAAACACACAAAAGTTTAGGGATTTTAAGTCCGACAATGCAGACATGGTGTTTCTTACCAGACTGCTTCTTATGACAGAGCTGTACTGTTATGTAAAAATGTATCCCATCATGGAAGAAGCCCAGTATTATAAAACATATTTATGAGCATAAGGTTAAAGGGGCCTGTTTGGTGTACCCACTGGGCATTTCTACAAATTCACATAGAAATGTTGTAAAGCTCTTTGGAAAATGGCCAATGAAGTGATCATGACTTGGTCAGCTGTGACAGTGAAGTTCATCTGGAAATTCAATATTGCCCTAACTTGACTTCCAGGTTGAGAATACAGAGGCAGCGTCATCCCAACGACAAAGAATTTACAGTGGAAGTAACCTCAAGATGTGATGTTGTGTCTGGAAATGACATTACAGAGGTCGTACAAATATTTTATGGACAAAAAAAGATCAGTAAAAGTTATGATTAAATGCAGTTTGAGATTTGGTTTAGATTTACATGAATAAACAAAGGGCACACCAAGGCATAGCAGCAGCTGCCCCCCCACATGCTAGGGTGATATGGAACTTTAATTAGCTTTAATGAGCAGGGGCAGGCAACACTGCTTTAACTCAGTCAGCACCTCAAACACATCTGTGTCTGTGGAAGCAACACTGCTATCAACTTCTCATGTGACAATCTTACACATAAACTGAACTGACTGATTTGCTGTCTTTCTAATGTAAACTATGTATAAAAAAATATGTTTTAGAGGTCACATCAATCTTTATGGTCATTTTAAAATTCCATATTAAACTACAGCATCATATTACCAAAACAGTGACTTTTTTTACTTTAATATAACTGAAATCTGGAGAAAAGAAGCTGAAGAAAGGAGCTGATAATTCCCTAAAGCTTTCCCCTCAACAATGATTGCTTTGCCTGTCAGTGTTTGAGTCTTTCTAAGTGATAGTGCCTGTGTGCATGGGGCTGTAATATCTGACATAATAAGAGTTTGAACAGGTGTGAGGGTAGTCTTTATGTCTTTCTAAAACCAAAAACAAAAGGGCAACCATGGAATGTAAAAGTTGTCAAACAATCCCTCGATCTGCTCTTCAAGAAGCTGATATTGTTACCATGCTACCAACAGAGCATCATTTCAAAAGGACAAGAACCAATAATATATATTGCTAGTCCTTTTTTTCTTTTTTAATTTAACTGTAGTCAATCCAAACATGAGGCAAAGAGAATTCAAGCAAACAGCTTTTAATAATGACACTTTGCACATGCAATGTTAAAGAATCCTTAAAAATCCAGATCCGGATCCAGATATATACCAAAAGTTAATCACATCTGAACTGCCCCAAGTTCCACTACTGTTAAAGTTTCTGTGCCAATCCATCAGTAACAAAAATAAAACAAAGCAAATCAAGTGTCACCTCCTTGGCAGAGGTAACAATCATTACTGGTCATAGACTGATGGTTTCCTTTAGGCCTCTGGAGGGCAGTGTAAAACAGAGTATATTAAAAAACAAAACAAACAGCAGTCTGAGACCGTGTACCTCCACCAGGTTTATGTTTCCAGATGCAGATTGACTCCAAAAGTTAATTACTTCTAAGTCGGGGCAAGGGATGTCACCAGAACTGATAACTTTTGATACCAAAATCTTGACAATGCCATGGTACTTTTTTTTACCCCTAGAACACTAATGTGTTTCAGCGTTAGTGTCACCCAACACTAACATTGATTCGTATTTCATTTTCTTCCTCTTATCCAATTCAGGGTTGCAGGCTGGAGCCTATTCCAGCTGCCACGGGACAAAAGGCGGGGTACACCCTGAGCAGCTTGTCAGTCAGTCACAGAGCCAACGCAGAAAGACAGACAACCCATGCTCATTGTCACACCTACGATCAGTTTAGAATCGCCAATTAACCTAGCCCCTTTGCATGTCTTTGGGAGGAAGCTAAGCTGGGAGCTGCTGGGATTGAACCTGGACCGTTTTGATGTGGGGCAACAGCGCTAACTAATGCACCGCAGTGCTGCCTCAACATGAATGTTGAGTGAAAACTGTGTTAGTGTTAGTGATCTAGGGTTAAGGGCTGAACGTACCCTAGGCAGTGTCTGTACAAGGCTGCAACTATTCCAGAATTGACAGGGGCAGCATCCACCTACAAGGGTTCCAGTCTATCCTTACATGCTGAAGAAGAAGGATGCCCACAGGCACAGGAAAAACTACACATGGAAGATGGCGACTAGTGCAACTACTGCAATAGTTCCACCTGACTTTGATATGAAAGGCAGTAAGAGTCAGGGATGGAAGTACTTTCCACTGAAAGGTGATTACCAAAGGGTCATAACTGATTTGCAAAAGGAAACATGCAAATGGTGCTATCATGCTTTTCAAAACAAGGGAGAATATATTTTCAATTTATTGAAGCAAATAAAAGAGACCAGTATCCAGATGGGTTCAAAAAATTCAAGGTGAATAAGTTTCAATTCATATTAACAACACCCAAAGCATTTTCTTTATTATGTTATCCTGAAGTGCACATTACTATTTTGTTTGAGACAACTGGCACTGCCACAGTAAAACAGGCAGGTTCCCCAGGATAAAATGTGTTCGGTGGCTAATGTTATCTAAATATCTAAGTTAATGTACTGTAACTAATGTAACGCCTCATAGTAAAAACCTTTATATGTTGGTGCTCCTTTCAAAAAATTTGAACTGGCAAAGAAAAAGTTAAAAAAGTCATGAAAAAATGATGCCATTCACAGCAATAATTGTGGCATCCATGGAAGCCTGTTGCATTACTAGTACATAATTCATTCTGCTGTATTCTCTTCTATACTGTTGTTGCTTTTATTTACAGAGAAGGTATTTTTGCATTGTTCAGTTGTTTTTAACAAAGGAGTTTATGTTTAAATACATGGAATACTTTTTTTTTATCATGGCATCAAATTGGGTATCAAGTATCATGTAATTCTAGTGGTATTGGTACTGACTACTAAATTTCTGGCATTGTGACATCCCTTTATGTGTAAAGCCACACTTCTGACAAAATTTTCTTGCCAATCTCTCTGGTAACTTTTTAAGCAATCCCTCTAACAAACAAACCAAGCCAAAACATAACCTCCTTGGCAGAGGTAAGGAAAACAATATCTCCCACATAAATCATCTGATCGAGGAATGCTGTGGTCTTTTAGCATTGTATCATGTGTGTATCCATGAAGTCCATACTGTATTTAAGACTAATTTTATAACAATCTCCTTTTTAAAATGACTCTGCTGTAAATACTCATTCAAAGATGATCTTTTAAGCTTAATTAACCATTAAAGGTGCCTAGCTAGAATAGAGACAACCAACTTTATCTACTAACCCTTGACATTAACTGTTTCAAAAATAGCCAAGAAATTAATGTAGCGAATGTACCACAGTTTTCATTACAGTTAGCCCAGACACTAATTTTTGCTAACAGCGCATGCTGAACTACAACTATTTATAAGGTCAATAATTTGTCATTCATCTGTATTTCAGTTTTAATGCATCAACTACTGCTTCTTCTTTCAGCTGCTCCCGTTAGGGTCGTCAAAGCGGATCAGCTGCCTCCATCTCACCCAAACCCTTGCATCATCTTCCCTTACACCAACCCCCCTGCATGTCCTCCTTCACTGCATCCATGAACCTTCTCTGTGGTCTTCCTCTTCTCCTCCTGCCTGGCAGCTCCATCTTCAACATACTTTGGTCAATATATCCACTATCCCTCCTCCGAGCATGTCCAAACCATCTCAGCCTTGCCTCTCTGACTTTATCCAAACTTCTTAACATGAGCTGTCCCTCTGACGTACTAATTTCTAAACCTGCCCACCCTGGTCACTCCTAGGGAAAATCTCAACATCTTCAGTTCTGCCACCTCCAGTTCCACCTCCTGTCTTTTTGTCAGTGCCACTTTCTCCAAACCATACATCATGGCAGGCCTCACTACCAGCTTGTAAACCTTCCCTTTTACTCTTGCTGCTATCCTTCTGTCACAAAGCACCCTGACTCTCGTCTCCATCCACCCACCCTGCCTGCACTCTCTTCTTCACCTCTCTTGTGCTCTATCCATTGCTTTGGATGGTTGATCCCAGGTATTTAAAAGCATCCACCTTCACTACCTCTACTCCTTGCATTTTCACCATTCCACCTGCCTCCCTCTCATTTATGCATATGTACTCTGTCTTG
>VUQH01079999.1:4025-15910 GCA_015106775.1 Etroplus canarensis
GCCAAACACATTTGATTTGCCAAAAGGAGCTCCATAAACTCTATAGGCTCCTCTTGTTGATACATTTCTTTCTTTATTTATTTATATATTTGTTGCCAAAGCAGACAGGCAGGGAAAAGAAAAGAGAGAAGAAGAAAAGAGAGAAAAAGAAGAGAAAATAAGAAGAGGAGTGCACATTAGGGTACCAACTACTGCATCTGTAATAAGCATACTGCAACTGAAAAAAGAAAAACAGACATATGATACACAAACATACAATCATTCAAACATACACACGATATGAATGTGTGTGAGTGTGTGTGTTTGTCACAGAATGTACCTAGCACTGAGGGTGGTACGCCGCTCCCATACTACCCAGAAGCAAGTCAGACAAAGGCAGACCCGGCTTAGTTTTTGTTAATTAATTAATGACACGGTGTAACATGCGAGCAACCTTTGAACTGAAAAGGGGAGTACTTTCTTTTTCTCACGACTCTATACAATCCCAATTCCAAAAAAAGGTTGAGATGTTGTTAAAACTGTAAATAAAAATACATTCCAATGATTTCCAAATCTCATAAATCAATGTTTTATTCACAAAATAACACAAGAAACATGTCAAGTGATAAAAGTGAGTCTATTTACCATTGGTGCCTATGGAAATGGCAACTTGCACATCTGGAAAGGCACCATCAATGCTAATAGGAATATCCAGGTTTTAGAGTGACATATGCTCCCCTCAAGATGACGTCTTTTTCAGGGAAGCCTTGCATATTTCAGCAAGATGATGCTAAACCACATTGTGCAGCTTTTACAACAACATGGTTTCATAGTAGACAAGCCTGGGTGCTGGATTGGCCTGCCTGCAGTCCAGACCTTTCACCAACGTGAAACATTTGGCACATCATGAAACATAAAATACCACAAAGACCCGGGACTGTTGAACAAATGGAATCCTACAGTTGAAACCAGAAGTTTGCATACACTGTAAAAAGATATATAAACATGTTTTCATACTGTCAGAAATTAAATCAGAATAAACTTCTCCTGTTTTAGGTCAGGTAAGATTGCCAAAATTATTTCTATTTGCTAAATGCTGCAATAATGAGAGAGAGAACATTGTTTGAGAGATTTTTTTATTATTTTCTTCGAAGTCAGAAGTTTACATAGATTTCCTTAGTATTTGGTAGCATTGCCTTTAAACTGTGTGACTTAGGTCAAGTGTTTTGGGTATCTTTCCACAATCTTCTCAAAAAAATTTGCTGGAATTCTGGTCCATCCTGACAGAACTGGTGTAGCTGAGTCAGGTTTGCATGCTGCCTTGCTCACACACGCCTTTTCAATTCTGCCCACACATTTTCTATGAGGTTGAGATCAGGGCTTTGTGATGGTCATTTCAAAACATTGACTTTGAGCCACTTTGTGACTATTTTGGTGGTATGCTTAGGGTCATTGTCCATTTGGGATGCCCATTTGTGCTCAACTTCCTGTCTGATGGCTTGAGATGTTGCTTCAATATTTCCACATGATGTTCTTTCTTCATGATGCCATCTATTTTATGAAGTTCACCAACTTCTCCTGCAGCAAAACAGCCCCACATCATGATGCTGCCACCCCCATACATCACAGTTGGGATGGTGTTCTCAGGTTTACAAGCTTCCCCCTTTTTCCTTCAAATGTAACGATGGTCATTATGGCCAAACAGTTCCACTTCAGTTTCATCAGGCTATAGGACATGTCTCTAAAACTTAGGGTCTTTGTCCCTGTGTGTGTTTGCAAACTGTAATCTGTTTTTTTTTTTTTAATCTCACTTTTGGAGTAAAGGCTTCTTCCTGGCTGAGTGGTCTTTTAGCCCATGTATGTACAGGACTCGTTTGACTGTGGATAATGACACACTCTTACCAGCTTACCAGCGTTTTGGACCAAAATACATTCATCTCTGGGACACAGAACCCATCTTCTTCCTGAACAGTATGATAGCTAGACATTCCCATGTTGTTTATACTTGTGGATAATTGTTTGAACAGATGAACGTAGCACCTTCAAGCATCTGGAAATTGCACCCAAGGCTGAACCAGACTTGTGGAGCTCCACAATTCTCTTCCTGATATCCTGGCTAATTCTTTTGATTTTCCTATAATGTCAAACAAGGAAGTAGTGTGTTTGAGTGTGGCCTTAAAATACATGCACAGGTGTGCCTCCAATTGACTCACATGTCTAACTGAAAACATTTGAGTCAGAAGCTTCCAAAGCCATGTCATCATCATCTGGGCTTTCCCACATTGCTTAAAGACATAGTAATCTTTATGAATGTAAACTTCTGACTTTGAAGAAATGAATAAAAATCTCTCTAAAATATTCTCTCTCTCATTATTGCAGCATTTAGCAAATAGAAATAATGTTGGTAATCCAAACTGACCTAAAACAGGAGAAGTTTAGTCTGATTTAATTTCAGACACTGAGGAAAAAAATGTTTATGTGTCTTTCTATACAGTGTGTGTAAACTTCTGTTTCAAATGTATGTATGTATGTATGCAAAATATATAGGTTACATCCATCTGCTTAGTGTTCAGGAATCGCACAGACCTTCCTATCATGCCTGCTATTCAGTTTATGGGATGGAAAAAGTGTTGCCTCCTCAAATGTTGAGGAAATAACGGAAGCAATGCTATGGTTCATTAATACTGCAGCTAAAGTGTCAGCACGGACCCCTGCTAGAGGGGACATTCTACCACAGGCAAACTAAAAGATGGATGTAGCAACCATGACGTCACCCACTGGTTGCTGAAATCTTGAGAAGAGCGTTTTTGCCATTGGTGTTTTGGTGCTTTGAAACTGGATGAGACAAGCGAGGAGGAGCTCTGACTGTGATACCTCATGCTCATTGGCTGACAACTTGTTAATCGTAAGTCACTGGCCAATGAGAATACTCAGTATTCACCTCCATTCTGATAATAAAATGGCTAAAATTCACCAAAAAAAACAACAACTTAATATTCAGTTCAGTTTGACTTGAAATGAATAACTGAGACTATAAACTCACCAGGAATGCATGTATAGAGATCAAATTAGAGTTTTTCCGATAGACTTTGAAGTAGCTGTAGTCTTATTGTAACCACACATATTGCCCCCTGGTGGCCTTTAAAGCAAACTTATGGGAGTATGATTACGAATCAAAGCAAAATGAAATTTACAACTACTAGTTCCAGAGTGCCCTCTCTGAAGGGCAGTTTTTATGAAACTGATGAGAAACAGTAATGATGGATTTATGACTCTTTGAACATTGTTAAGGAGTGGTTACAATAAAGATACAAATGTGACTGATAGTTTAGGAAACAGAAGAAAAATGTTACAAATGTGTACGTGGGATGGAAACTTGAGGCACTTTAGTGCTGGGTTTGTCAGTGATACTGTCTATACATTATAATTTCTACTACAAACTCATATTGACAAAAACATATACTTATCGAATTACTTTCAATACTGAGTCTGCTATTACTAATTTATGTACTTATCACAAAAAAGTTAATAAACTATATTATGAAAGTGACTGGAGGACAAACTGCATCATTTTTTAAAGTGTTTCCTGTTTTCCTCTCAGGTTAGATTACATTGTCATAGCTAGATAGATAGATAGATACACAGAACTTTACTGATCCCTTGGGAGGTTCCCTTTGGGAAATTAAAATTGTCTCAAAATTGGTCATATTGGCTTTTTAGGTTTACATCAACATGGTGTTTTGAATAAAATCTAAAGGAGTGACAGTTAATTTGGGGGAAATTTAAAATTTGAAATAAGACATTGAGAATCTTACATTTTATGGAGTAGTGAGGTCATAACAAACTGCGTAAACATTGCACAACTTTAATGATTTTTCTAAGCTTAGTGCTGTTTGAAGGATAGGCTCCCAAAGACTTTTTTGATTGAGTGTATTGAAACTGGTTTTGCTTCCTGTAATCCTTCCTGCTGCTCATAAGGCACTTTTTATGACTGGAAGTCCCCCCTTTTTTATATCAACACTGCAGGTACTAGAAACTGTGAAAGTCTTCGGAGCCCCCTTTGTAGGGTTTGATGTGATTCAACTCCAGAAGAACATCTGGTGTACAGTGATTCATATACTATACGGACAAAATATTCAAACCACACCAATTAATCATTGAATTCATGCGTTTCATTCAGTCCCATTGGCATGTGTATAAGATCAAGCACCTAGCAGGCAGTCTGCCTTTACAAAACATGTGAAAGAATGAGCTTTTCTAGAGATTGTGGACAACTTTCAACTTCATGGAAAAAGTCTAGCGCACAATGCAACATCTATAAAGGCATGACTAGATGAGTTTGGTGTGGAAGTGCTTGACTGGCTCAGTCAGAACCCTGACCTCAATGCAACATCCTCTTGTCCAACATCAGTGTCTCACCTCAGAAATGCTCTTCTGAGTGAATGGGCAAAAATTCCCACTGACACAGTCCAAAATCTCGTCAAAAGCCTTCCCAACAGAGTGGAAGCTGTCATAGCTGCTGTGATAGCTACTGCTAAAGGGTGGTCCAACTTCAGAATAACTGCCCATATGGTGTATAAGGATATGTTGTTTGGCGCAGCATGAGCAACCACTGTGAAAACAAACAGAACAGCTTTGGTATTAGTTGTGTTTAAACTACAGATATCTAAAATAATGGAACAAAACATGTAGATGTGGAACAACAGTAAAGTCCAGACTGTATTAATATATGAAAGGAAAAACATGATTCAAAAGTGAATTTTAAACAACTTCCTACCACCTACCTGAAACACCAACACAGTCAGGCTTTAAAAAAAATGTTTTTAAAGCAGTCGTTAGCAGTTTCGGGAGCTGCAGTCTGCCAGAGGAAGACTCTGTCTTTGATTAGTGTTTCTTTGTATACTTAATATATAACAGCGACAGTCATTTTACTGTGATATTATATAATACAAAAGAACAAAAAATGTGTTTTTGCATCTGCAAGTCTTCCTTCCACCTATACTGTTATCATGAAAAAGTGACAAGACACATCAAACACACTGATCACAGTGTCCTCCCACTTCTTGTGGTGTTTGCCTACTTCTGGCTATGCCAACTGCCAGCTTACTAATACATCATGTTAATGCTCCTATCAGCACTGGAAAAGCCATTAAATGTTTGTGGTTCTCAGGGGAGCACCTAGGTCGATCATGTTGTTACCATCAGGGAGTCCTCAGAACTCTTGGATCCAAAAGTGGCTAGAGCGGCCACTGAAGAAAAAATCTGCTCAGTTGTTTCTACTCTTTTGTATTAGTACCCTGTATGATACCAGAAGTTTGGTTGTCGGTATCAATACTAGTAAAAATTACATGGGTTTTGATACCAAATTCGATACCGCTGTCAAAAAACCCAAACAATTATCGCATGTACTTAAGCATAAATTCCTTAATTAAAACATTTGAACATTAGATAAATGGCTTTCCTCTAAAAAAAACCAACAGTACAGAAAAAATACAGTGCTAAAAGTTTATGTGCTAGTAGTGCACATTTTACATAGATACCACAATGATTCCTCTGAATGGCATCATTTTTCATGAAATGTTTTATTTACAAGTTCAAGGTTTTTTGAAAAAAAAAAACCCAGCAAAATAATAACGCTGTTACTAAAAGGTGTAAGATTAGTTATATAACATTAACGTAAGCATTTATAAACATGAGTAATTTACCCTCTGGGGATTAATAAAGTATTCTCAGCATTAGCAGTGACACTGTGAGGAATATTGGAGTCATTTTTGACAAGGATATGTCCTTTAATGCTCACATTAAACAAATACGTAGCAATGCCTTTTTTCACCTCCACAGTATCACCAAAATTAGAAACATCCTGTCTCAGAGGGATGCTGACAAACTAGTTCATGTATTTATTACTTTCAGGCTTGATTATCATGATTCATTGCTATCTTTGCTCCCTAATAAGCCTTCAGTTGGTCCAAAATGCCGCAGCAAGAGTACTGACAGGGACTAGAAGTCCTGAGTCTAGTTCTGACTGTGGTCTCTTCCTGCTCAAAGGGAGTTCTTCCTTCCCACAGTCGCCAAGTGCTTGCTTGTAGGGGATCGGCTGATTGTTGGGGTCACTGTAGGATCTTTACATTACAGTGTAAAGTGCCATGAGGCAACTTTTGCTATTAATTGGTGCTATATAATTAAAATAGAATTGAAGTGAAAATGCCAGCTGTCTCAAACTACATGGTAACATGTATATGCAGGACAACATAAAAATAATGGATGTTGGAGTCTTAAATTCTTTGCCCAGATCTGGATGCTGATCTCTTTTAGGTGGTTTGCTAAAGTTTTAGTGTTTCCATTTTTGGACTGAAAAATATGACAGCATTGTTTGGATATTGCCTTTTGCGAATCAGTTATCACCCCTTGATCATCCACCTCAAAAATAAAGCAGTTTGACTCCCAACCACCTTTCTTATCAGTAAGCCGGGTGGAGCTATTGCGGCAGCTAGACTAGTAGCCACGTTTCCACATGTTGTTTTTTCCTGTTGTGGTAGGTGGCCTTCGTCTTCGGCCTGTAAGGATAAACTAAAAACTTTTAGGCGTATGCTGCCCCCATCAGTTCTGGAAGAACTGCAACCTCAGTACTTACTCTGCATCTAAAACTCGCAATGCATCTGGTACTTCCAGTACTGGAAAAATAAAGGTATTGTCGCATTTTCAGAATTTTGGTACTGAAAGGCATTGTGAGTAACGAGTCCACTGACAGCCCTAGTTTAGGCATTAACTAGCCTGGCTTGGCCTACACTCACATCATGAATTAGACTGCAACAGAGGACGGCTGTTGTAATGGCAAAGCTAGAGGTTCTAAAATGATTGTGATTAAGAGTTTCAGACTAAAATGGTTTAAAACCACAAAAACACATCAAAGTTCAATGTTTTGTTGACTCGTCCATCCACTCCACCACTTTGCGACTCTTCATCTAATGTATTGCTCAGATCATTATTACCACTTGAAGTGGATTATGGCCTGTGGTAACTTGTAACAGTAGTTTTAATGGGGACATAAGTTTTGGGATTTGTGCCAGATGCTGGAGGAGTTGCTGGAACCTCGGTGCTATTGGAGCTGCCAGAGTTGCTGGAGCTTTTTGGAGCTGATTGTTCTGCTGGGCAGCGACGAGGACACTGGTATGTCTGAACTACACCTGTATGCCGGTTAACTTTAAGTTATGTGTGGTGCAACTCGCAACAAAATGGCCATTGCTAGTGTGTGCACACTTAATTAGCCGGTAAAATCCAATGCATTGATTTGACTTTAATGACGTGCATATTTGGACTGTGCTATTTGCATAAAGGACTATGAATAAACAGCACGCTCTAGATTCTTAACTTTTAGATAAAGCTTGTTGTCCTTGTTGTCCTCTGTGTGGCTTCATTTAGCGACACTTGGTTTATGGGATGTTAAAACTGTCGCTGCAACATTGGTTCTTTGGTGTTGGTATGTAGCTCTTACATGTAAGCTACAACTTTAGTAACAATTTTCCAGCTACTGTCGCCTGTTCTTTTGCTTTATTAAGTTGTTAAATAGTTCTTCCTGCTGCCTTGAACCAAACCTGCTGCTACCCTCTTTCTTTCCCTTCAGCCTTTGTTGTTATCATCTCTCCTCTTTCAGCTCATGATAAATATCTCTCTCAGCATTCTTTCTTTTCATGACCTGTCACTGAAACTGAGCCGTGAAAGTGTGGGCTTGTCCGTCCCACCCAATGCATTTACACAAACAGATGAATTTTCCTCCCCACTCTGTCCCCGCTTGTCTTTCATTGCAGTTCACACTCATTTCTTTAGAATACCACATATCCCACGCAGACATCTGTCACATACAATCATTCGTCTTTTTGATGTCTGGCAGTGCTAAGCAGCTCAGACATCCCATCAGATCCCTGTCAACTTTATTTCTACCTGCAGTTTGTCATCGCAAGAATTAGAGTACCCACAGAGCTCAACAGTGATGCCGTAGCTTCCCTTCTTTCCCAGTGGATTTTTTTCCAGGTCATGTTTTCCTGGCAAATACCAAAAACCCACTCAAGTGTTTTCATCACTTACTCACAGGCCGTGCACTCAACGGAAGTCAGAGTTCAGAATCTACACACAGGCCACTGGGTGGTTGTCCTGAAGGCCGAACATCTTTTTTAGAAAATACAGCTAAACTGTGACAACAACTGCAGTTAGGTCCATAAGTTTTGGGACAATGACACTTTAAAAAAAATGGTAGGGGTTCACTGAAATTCCCAATACGAGGTCAAAAGAGATGCTGATGCAAGTGAGGGAGGCTGAAAACCCAAAATGAACCTAACAGCGAGCTAGCAAAACTTTAGGATGGAGCAAAAAAACAAAAGGAGAATGCACTGACCAGCTTGGCGACACCTGATGGACCTGAAGATCACAGAACACAACTAAGGATAATTGCAGAATTCTTTCCTTAGTTCCGAAAAACCATTCACAACATCTAGTCAAGTAAAGAAGACGCTCTAGGAGGTAGATGCATCATTGTCAAAATCTACACTGCTGGTGGAAATGACAGGATGAAATCTGAAGTGTACAGGGCTATACTCTGCTCAGATTCAGACAAATGCTGCCGTTCAAGACAAGGAAATGAAATATCCTGCAATGGCCAACTGACAACTGCTGAAGACAAAACTGAAGGCGGAGACACAAACAAGCAACAACTGAAGGTGGCTGCACTAAAGGCCTGACGGAGGATTTCAAGGAATGAAATACAGCGTCTGGTTTATGGGTTGCTTAACTAAAGACAGTCACTGAATGTAAAGGAAAATTTCATCCAAGGATTACGAACAATCCTTATATTTAAAATTATATTTGATTGTCCAGTTACTTTGAGCCTCTGAAAATAGGGGGATACGTACCTAAACAATTCTTTTGTCAAACCCTTAGAATTAAAGCTGAAAGTCTGCACTTTGATCAACCTTTGACTGATTTAAAACCCACTGTGGTGCTGTACAGAGGCAAAAAATGCTGTCCTAAAACTTATGGACCTAACTGTATGTTTTGTAGCAGACAACGTTCTAGTGGACAGGTTGGCTGTAACATCTAAGGCACAAATTCAGCTTCTGATCTGTGTTTCTGTATTTCCAAACTCGGCTTTAAATCTCTTGACACTATGAACTGTGTAGTAAAACAGGAATGAAAAGAATCTTGAAAGGATGTTGCACTTTTAGTTTTTTTGAGCTATGGAGGTATGATACTCCCCTCTGAGGAAATATCACATAGTGGACAGATTTAAAGGAAGGGATGCTGGTCACTGCTGACTGATGAGTTGGTCTGTCCATCCAAGACTTTCTTCCAATAACTCTGAACAACTACAGGCCAGATTGCTGTGAAAGATGATATAAGTTTTTAATGATCCCCAGAGGACAATTCTCAGCGATGTTGATACCCCCTGACCTCCTGTATGGCGCCATGAAAGGAAAAGTCTATGGTAGATAAAAAAAAAGACATTACAGAGCACATTCATGCTCCCCAGAGAATCAACCCAGAGGGGTTATCGCAGCGTGATAAGCCTTTGACTACAGTGACTCTGTGGCTTTTCCCCCCGCATCAGTCTGAGGAGAAACTTTCTGTTTTAGCCCACTAAGTGTGAAGCACTAGGTGGTGCAAAAATCACCATTGTTTTGTTAATTTTGTCCTTTCACTGGGTAAAGTCAACACTGATATGGCTGACTTTAGATAAAACTGCACGTCTTGAGTTATCAGGAAATTAAAACTTTGTGATGAACGGAAGCTACCGAGGCTGCTCCTAATTAAAGACAATGATGAATACTATGTATCACAACAGACAACAGAATCTCAAAGTGTGTAAATGTTATAGCTCCATATTTTTTTCAGCCCTCCTTTCAAAAGTTACAAAGTCTGATCACGTTAGGAAATTATGTAGTGAAATGATTAACAGCTAGCTACTCTGTCTCTTAGAAATTTGGTTTCCACACAACTAAATTGCCTCTCAATTTATATTTAGGTGCAAACTGATCTCCACCGGGAGTTGATGGGGGTGCATGTAGGGCAAAGCTATAACTGCACTGGGGGTCCCCAGTGAAGAAGAAAATGGATTGATGTATGCCATGTGATGAGCCCAAACTAGGGTTATCATATGGCATAGATCATATGGCGGGGCTGGGGCCTGTCCCAGCTGTCATGGGGCAAGACGTAACCTACACCCTTGACAGGTTGTCAGTTTGTCACAGGTCTAACACAAAGAGACAGAAAATCATTCACAGTCACACCTACGGCCAGTTTGGAATGACCAGTTAACCGAACAGCGTGTTCGGTTTGGACTTGCTGTGACGCGCTGCTGCCCTATGTCGGCATATAATTTGTGGTAATTTCACTGATTGCGGTTTGATCTGTAAAGATACACAAATGAAACAATTCCTGAACTACAACTGTGCGTAAGTGTACAAAGGTGCAGTGTGGCACTGCGTTGCTACTTTGACCACAGAGACGGTGATCGACTTTAGATGGAAGAGAGCAGCTACATGGCCCCTATCTACCCCGGGACAAGATGTTGTTGTTGTGGTGGAGGAGTACAAGTACCTGGGCGTCCACAGTGACAACAAGCTGAACTGGACAACCAGCACAGAGGCTGTTCACAAAAAGAGCATGACCAGGCTCTATTTCCTGAGAAAGCTGAGATCCTTCAGTGTGCGTGTGAGAAATGCTGGCGATTTTCTGTTTTCTATCTGCTTTGCTGTGTTCTGCCGGGTAAGCAGCATCCGAGCCGGTGACAGCGACAGACTGAATAAACTTTCTCAAACAGACTGATTCAGCTCTGCTGCCGCGGGGACAGATACAGGACATCGTTCATTCTTCATGCAATAACTCTCTGCAATGCAACGCAACTACAGAGCAGAGAATCATCTGTTCTCTTCTTTCCACCATGCATACTTACAACGCTTAACACACACAAAGCCACCTTATTACACTGCAGTGTCCATTACACTTTACACTGTCATCCTGAGCTTCTTTAATGTCTGTTTTTACTACATTCAGTAAGTCATTTTAAATACTGTTTATGCTTTGCTGTTTTTGAAACAGTTGACTTTGCTGCATGTATTATGAATTTTTTTATTTAAATGTAAAGTTATTTTATGTTTATTGTGTTTAATTTTGATTTCTAATTAGTTGTTACTCTATTAAGATATTTGTTTGGTCATATTGTGTTTTGCTGAGCTACTTGTACTTATTTAAGCTGTTTGTTATGTGTTGAGCTTAATTTTAACTACCATAAAAAAGAGTTACCCAGTTTCCAGATGAATTAAGTATATAATATCTTATTTCAGCGTTGCTCTGATTAATTTAGTTTTTCAGCCTAACAGTGGCCCCCTTTACTTGCACGGACATTGTTTTGGCTTAACTAGCTCCCAATCGCCATGTGACCACTAAAGGTATATTTCTTCATGATTGCTGAACTGACTTGACACAACTTGACCTGATGTAAGGCTAGTGATCGTGGTCAATGTGTTTCTCAATTAAAATTAGATTATTAAGAACCAACCTGTGCAGCAGTGATGTTAATTCTGCAATATCCCTGAATTTATTTTTACTGAGTTCAGCCATGACAGCAGCAGACATCAGTAGTGGCAGACACGACATGGTGTCAACTTGGACATTTGTCATCCTGCAATCAGTATGGTTTTACTGTTTCACGCAGATCAGATGAATAGTTACAGAGATATGGCTAAAAGTGTAAAAAATTTACAGAAACGCTACCTGGTGACCAATCTGTAGCTTCTTCTTCTTCTTCTTCTTTCAGCTGCTCCCGTTAGGGGTCGCCACAGCAGATCATCTGCCTCCATCTCACCCTATCCCTTGCATCCTCTTCCCTCACACCAACCCTCTGCATGTCCTCA
>VUQH01080001.1:10429-20848 GCA_015106775.1 Etroplus canarensis
GTTTGTACATGTGTGTATAGTTCAGGACTGCATGTAGCTGTGCAACAATAACAGAGTGGAGGATTTGAAATTTCCCCATTGAGGGACTGTTAAAGGATGGCTTTCTTTCTTTAGTTTTCAGACTTGGTGACGTGCATTATATCCAGACTACTCCACTTTGGTCTCTTCTGTCCAAAGAACATTATTCGAGAACTCATGTGGTTCGTTCAGATACTGCAAATCTAAGTTTTTTTTAGAGAGAAGAGGCTTTCTCTTGGCAACCCTTCCAAACAAGCCATACATTTTCAGTTTCTTCCCAACTTTACAGTCATGGACTTGAACATTTAACATGCTAACTGAAGGCTGTAGAAACTGAGATGTAAGTCTTTTGTTTTTTGCAGTTTCTCTGAGCATTACACAGTCTGATCTTGGGGTGAAGTTGCTGGGTCATCCACTAATCCACTAATAAGATTGTGTTCACAAACACCTTAAGGCTTGAGGCCAGCATACTGCCAAAACTTTTGCTTTTATAGAGGTGGTTACACTGGCTGATGATCAATCAATGCATTTACCATCTTAATTACCATCTTAATTACTATGGAAGCAGTAAGGATGCGCTTAGTTTTTCACAGGACTGCACAGAGTCCTGTGGAAATTTTCTTTTTCAAATCAATGTATGACCTACCACACACATACTTTGAGTGACATCTCTCTGTCCTTTTATTTATGCTATTTAATCACAATCACAAGTACTGCATTTATGGCAACTATGCTGTCACAGAGCATGTGACAGCATAGTTAAAAAATACACTGAATAATGACTGAATTCCATTTAGCTGCTTTGTCCTGATGATGTGCATCCTGACTCATGGTTACAATATGGCCACACCTGTGCTTTTCCTTCTATGAAGACCAATGTGTCCATGTTTGATTTTAGAGGTTGGTTTAGAGACCACGAGATGTAATTAGATCAGATCAGACCCCTAGTGTTTAAGAGCATGCTGTGTTTTAAGTACACAATGATATGTCTTATTTTCAGTGTATTTTTCTGGCAGTCACTTTGATAAAATTTCCCAATTGACATTATCAGTGTATTGATTCAACTGATGGTCATTCAGAGAGGGAGAAGCTCAACTGTCAGTAAAAGACAAACAGCAGTGCTTTCTTTCACTTCAGTTTTATTTATATAGTGCCAATTCACAACAAAAATCACCTCAAAGCACTTTACACTGTAGGTAAAGACCCTACAATATTAGAGAGGAAACCCCAACAATCAGACAACCCCCTATGAGCAAGCACTTGGCGACTGTGGGAAGGAAGAACTCCCTTTTAGTAGGAAAAGTCATCCAGCAGAACCAGCTCAAGGAGCCATCTGCCTCAACTGGTTTGGGGGTGAGGATTTCACGGGTGTAGAGGCAAAAGGCCATTTCAGAATGCAGCAACAGAAACATGTTTCCTTTCTTTTGAATATTGAAAATAGATATTGCATTAATTGTGACCATGACCGTGAAAATAATTTGTTTTCTACTTTTAATCATAACAACAGGCCTAATGAGATGGTGATATTTGTGTTACAGATAATTTAACTTTGAGATGAGAGTAAGAACAGGATTAACTTTAGAGGCCATAATTTGCTGACAATGAATTACTTGAGCTGTCGAGTGCTTGGTCAGGTTACAGGTAGATCTGCACAGCTGGATCCTGTAATTTCTATAATCTTAAACCTCTCACAACTGAGGTCCAACCAAGCAGAAAGGAAGCGGTTTGATACACTGCCCTCTTCAGTGCAAATTCACACTTTTTTTTTTTTCCAGTGAATTGCAATGGACTGTAGCTAACCAAAACCATTAGGGAATGGGAGGCCACCTAAATCAGTGAAAAGCTTAGAAAACTAAAATAAAGTAAAGTTCAAAGGGAAAGTATATTCAGAAACTGAAGCACATACATGGAGAAGGCAGACATTTAAATACTATATAACGATTATTGTTTATCATCAAATTAGGGAGTTGTTATGATTATTAATATTTTTTTAAGTGTGCAAAGAGCCAACACTTTTAAGTAAGCACTGGAATAGATTGTGAATTTGTCTCTCAGCAACTCAGTCCTCTCCATATTTTACTCTCTCTGTCTCTCTCTCTCTCTCTGTCTGTCTCTCTCTCTCTCTCTCTCTCTCTCTCTCTCATTAACATCGGTACTAAGTGCAGTTGAGCATGAACTTGCCTGCTCTCCAATCTCCATATTAAAAGCCAAAGAAAAGGTCAGCTTAACAGCACCTAAACCATTATTGACAGGTCAGAGTTATGGAGGAAAGGGAGAGAGAAGGGGAAGGTCAGTAATTTAGATAAATACCATACGGTTTTGAAATTAAAACTGTCAAAATATGCAGATTAGAAGGCAAGAGTGAGATCATTGTTTAAGAAGAGTGGCTATGTGGAGCATACAGCTTAGGAGGCACCAGAGGGTAGACAATTATTGCAGCGCTCATAGATGATGTTTGTGGTTAAGCTAAAAAAGGCACAAAAAAATTCTCTTTAATTTTGAGAATGTATTTACATGTACACACAACGTGCTGTCACTCCCATGTCTATGTCTGAGTAGTAAACCAGCATCTATAACCTCATAAGATATACAAGATCAACAGAACTATTTTAAGTCTGAAGATGCTAAATTGATTGTGGGACTATAAGCCCACTTTAGAAGGAAATCATGGTAAGGATACTGCTGTCTTTAATAATAATTGTCATTTTTATGGCATGTCATGCTTTGGATACTAGGTAGAAACAAAAAAGAACTATTTTTCGTTGAAAAGGGGAAAACTGATAAGCTGAGGAGTCTTTGTCACTGCAATTCACAGGAGTCTTTCATCAGTGCCATTAACCTTTTATCAATGTATGGAGCACAAAAAGAGCATTGCAGTCATAATGTCTTCTATACTCAATAGACAGGCGGGGGAAAATGGAAAGGGTAGCAGTAATTAAAAAACATATATCATTACTGATATATTTTTGTATATAGTTGTCCTTTAATTGCTTTGCGGATCACAACTGTGAAGAGATTCATACTTGTGACTTGTCTAAAGCTTAGGGGTGACTGTCAAACTGACATCATGCCAGAATTAATCACCTGATTTAGCAGACAGGTACACCAAGCTGCACATACTGTACAGTGTCAATATGGGACTAACATTTTAGAATAGGAAGTTTTGATGGTTCAGTAAGTCATTGGTGACATGATGATGCAAAGGTCAGTGCTGTCATCCCACAGCAAGAAGATTCTGGGTTTGAATTTTCTAATCTCCAAGACTTTCTCTGTGGATTTTGTTCTCCCTGTGCTTGCATGGATTTCCTCCCATAGTCCAAAGACATCCATGCCCATTTAACTGGCAATTCTGAATTCGCTTTCTGTGTGAATGCAAACTCTGTAAGAATATGCACTATATGGACAAATGTATTGGAGCACCTAACCATTATACCTACAGGAGCTTTTGTGACATTTAATTCTAAATCCATAGGTGCAAAGGAGTTGGTCCCTCCTTTCCAACTATAATAGCTTCCACTCCTCTAGGAAGCCTTTCTGCAAGATTGTGAAGTGTGCCTGTGGGAATTTTTGTCTGTTCATCCAGGAGAGCATTTTTGAGGTCTGGCACAGTCCTGCTGGAAGAGAAAAAGGCCTTCCTCAAACTGTCACCACAAAGTTAGAAGCATCGAATTGTCCAAATGTCTTGGTAAACTGAAGCATTATGATTTCCTTTCACTGGAACTAAGGGGCCCAGGCCATCCTCAAAAAAACAACCCCATAGCATTATCCCTCCTCCACCAAACTTTACAGCTGGTACAAAGCAGTCAGACAGGTATGTTCTCCTGGCATTTGCTAAACCCAGACTCATCCATCAGACTGCCAGATAGAGAACTGTGATTAGTCACTCCACAGAACATATTTCTGCTGTTCCAGAGTCCAGTGGCAGCATGCTTTAGATCACTCAATCTGACACTTGGCATTGTGCTTGGTGATGTAAGGCTTGCATGCAGATGCTTGGTCATGGAACCCTATGTAATGAAGCTCCTGGTGCACAGTTTTTGTGCTGATGTTAATGCCAGAGGATGTTTGGAACTCTGCAGTTATTGAGTCAGCAGAGCATTGGCAATGTACGATGCACCCCAGCATTCAGTGAACCTGCTCTGTAACACTACGTGGTCTGACACTTCAGTACTGAGTTGATGCAATTCCCTAAATGCGTTCACTTTGCTATAATACCAGCTGATTGTGGGCTATCAGTGAGGTAAAAAAAAATTCACCATCTGACTTATTGCAATGGTGGCACCCTATTACAATTCCACGCTTAAGCCCCTGTCACACCATGACAATTTAACAAGCGTATGCCAGCGTAGGAAAAAAACTGCAAGTACGTCAATTATGTTCTAGGAAAGTTTTGTATGTGTTAAGAGCACGCGTAATTATGCCAGTCTACAAGGTACTACTGTGAGGTTGCAGGAGAGTTTTGAGCATGCACAAAACCTCCGACGCTTGCCCGCGTATGGCTCTTACATCTCGCGTAAGAGGACCATATGTTGCAGGTACTTAATGCAATCGGAGACTCACGTTACTCATGTCGAAATACGTGGAGGTACCCAAAACATATTCATAACTATGAGTAACATGTTTTTAACATATGTGTAATATATATCAAATATACCTCCAATGCATATTACCATTTGTCGAAGTATTTGACGTGATCATGCTGTGACAGGGGCTTTAGATATAGTAAGCTCTTTAGAATGACCAATTCTTCCACAAATGTTTGTAAAGGCAGAGTGCATGGCTAGGCGTTTGATTTTATACACCTGTGGCAATAGGACTGCATGGGACTCTTGAATTCAATGATTAAGAGGTGTGGCACAATACTTTTAAGTTTTCACATACATAGTGCGTGTGAAAACCTAAAATGTTTGTCCATTCCAAAAACTGAGCAAAGCATTAGTTCAGGTCACACTACTAAGCTTAGCCCACAATCCCCCAAATGAATACTTAATAGCAAGCCAACATCAGATTGCCTGACTACTACAAGCATCCAACTGACAAATCTCATGTAAGGTGTGATATTTAAGTTCTTTTAAACTGCCTGCAGTTATTGCACTTTTACAAGCCACTTTGCAACCCACCTTGAATCCTATCTTTCATGCTGGCCTAATCATTGTCATAATGTCACTGATGCCTGTGTAGTTCCTTATGGGGTTTTGATGGTGTGCTTCCAGAACAGAGCCATACTGTCAAATATAAATAAGTGCAGATGAAAATAAAAGTCTTCTTTTGATAGTAGTGGACTGAATGCTTTAAAAAAAATCATTCATCTGTTTCAGTAAAAGCTAATTCCATGTTCATCTTCTTTTTTTGCAGATCCATCAGTGCATCACAGGCAGAAGACCGTGGTGACAGACATGTGCTACCCAACAGAGATATCCAGCCTGATGGACTTTGGCACGCCAGACTGCTCACTAGGCAAAGGTACGAAATACAAGGTGTTGCCTTGGTGACAGCAGGAAGTGAGCATGGTGATTTATCCTGGCAGTTAAAAAGACACAGAACTGTCAGTTTGACTGGGGGTTAAAACTGGCGCAAAGGGCTGCACTGGCTAAGAGAGTGAGAACAATCAGATAACAGCACTTGGTACCTGACCACAAAGACCTTAATGTCCACTGCAGCCTTTGATTTATCGCAGCTAAATAATATGTTTTGTTTCCCTATACAGAGCAGCATGGAAGTGCTCACACCAAACTGTTAGACTTGATTGATTTTCAGAGAGAAACATTTTACTCTGCACACTGCTTTAATCTGAATGGCATTTTATTGATGTTTATTGCACTAGAGTTACATTGTAACGTGCAATTATTGCAGTGCTGCACGACCACTTATCTCCTCCAATCACTGCTGTCAGTATAAGAGGCTTGTGTAGCTCAGGATAATAGCCTCTGTCAGTTTCTGAAGTGTGGTAGTCAAACCGACCAGCATGTATCCACACCTCAAAAGGTATCGATCATGAGGTCAATTGATTGTCTGTGTATTCTTGCTTGTGTCCGTTAGTGTTTCTCATTCTAATGACTGCTATTGTTCCCAGTTGTTCTCACTGTGGTATCAAACAGAAAGTCCGCACTGTAATTGTAATTCCAGTCTTCTCTTTTACCCCCTTGAAGCTGGAAAAACATGCTCAGTGGCTGTTAGATAAGTCTGATGTCATTTCCATCGACAATGAGCAGCGACTGTTGTGACCTCAGTCACTCATTCTCCAGCTTCTTCCACTGCCCATTGCTGTTTTGAGGTTTCCTCCTTCTTCTCATTTTTTCATCATCTCTTCTCTCCATAGGCAAGCTAATGTTTTAATGCCACTCCATTCAAACTTTTTATCAGCACTCCCCAGCAGTGATAATGCAGATCGACAGGTCAGCCGTTTGCTGCCGAGAGAAGGTAGAGCAATACAGCGGAGGAGAGTGAAGGGTGGAAAAAAAGGCGTTTAGGATTTCTTCTTGCTTTAATGTGAGCAAGGCAAATGAATGACATAGTGATACAGGGAGTTAAGCTGAAGAATAAGGACACTGAGGAGTGGAAAATTTCAGACTGAAGAGGTGTCAGGATAAAAGCAATACTGTGAATGAGATTCAGTGTAGCTGAGAGGCAGGCTGCAGCATGACTTTGGATTTATAAAGTGCTACATTTGGTCAGAAATGTTTTTATATATATCTATATATATATAGATATAGATAGATAGATAGATAGATAGATAGATAGATAGATAGATAGATAGATAGATAGATAGATAGATAGATATACAACTCAATCAACAAAAACACAGCCAGACTCAGACAGGTTCAAAATTAATCTCAGTGAATATAATTCGATTTATTAGATTAATGATATCAAAGTTAAAATAGAACTTATAGGACAGGCGTTGGGAAAAATCAAGTATTTGCAGCATCTGCCTCACCATATAATGAGATAAATCGATGTCTTTTTGATGTCTACAATAACTGCCGCTGAAGAGTTATTGTTGCTGTCTTTATTCTGTACTCTGATCAGTCAGAAAGAATGAGCCTGGCAGTAATCCTTGAAGTGTCAGTGTGCGATTGACAGATCCATTGCCTCATGTGACAAGTATCTGGTTAGACCGCATTTGATCTTTGGATGGAGCTAAAAAGCTAAGTGTCAACCTCTGACAGCCGGGACAAATGGCATGGTTGTTCTGAACTGCTGTCAAGTCTTTTAAATGCAGGAGATTTAACTCAAATTTCTATCACACACAAACACTCTCACACACAAATACATTACACTTTAGTATGCTAGTTATGTTACGCAAGTGCTCGTAAACTAAAAATTCCATTATAGGTTTCTATCTAAGTGGGCCCTCTAGGCTGAATTAATTCAGTTGTCTCTTTTCTTCAAACCACCTCTCTGTACCTGCCTTTGGGTTTCAAGCCTAAAGACACTTGAGAAGCAAACTGGACCAGCCCTAACCTATTTGCCGCTACTGTGTCCGCACACATCCACATTCCTATCTAACATGACACAGTCTGCCCCTATAGTCAGCACTAAACAGAGCAATCTAATCCCCTGAGGAATAATGATAAGATGCTATGTTCAAATTAATATTCTAATCTCAGTGTGTAGAGGCAAGGTGGTTTAGTTTGAAGGAATTTGATCAGTTTTAAAAAACATTTATTGATGATAGCTCTTGCTGCATTTGAAAGGTTTGTGTCCTGTCTCCTCTGGCCAAAACACACATTCACATCCCAGAAGTGAGTATTGTAAACTCATGTGTCATGTATTTGGACTCAGAGAGAATGCACAGCTTTCATGCAGAAGGGCGTATCTTCCTCCTCTGTTCAGCTGGTGGAGTGTAAAATCACACACTTTACTGTGCTAGCTCTCGGCCATCAGGTGGGGTGAGAGCTCCACTGACTCACCTGGTTCATTACCTGAGGACTTTGGTGCAGTTTGTATTCCCTTCCCCCGCCTACACGTGTGTACTCAGAGGGGAAAAAAGATGAAAAGCAGGAGTGGGTGTGGGTGAATGTTGCCCGAGTTGCCTATGGACATGTTAAATAGACACAGAAGGTGAGAGAGAAAGAGAGACACATTCAAATGAAAGAAAGGAAAAAAGGGAGCAGGAAAGGTAGATGAGTTTCTCTCAGGGGATGACTTCCTAGGTAACCTGTCTGGGTGGAGCCGCAGAAAGCTGAGCTGGGAGCGGCCGACTGCGGTAGTGTTGTGTGTGAAGTTTGAATGGTGTGTGCACTAGCCTGTATGCATAGGTGCGTGTTTTATGTTTTTTCACCTGCTATGAGAACTCACACCATAGTTGACAGTGGAGTCGAGCGGAGCCTGTGCCGAGGAGGACATGAGGTCTGAGAAGGAGGAAGGGAAGGCCGGTGAGTGATTAATAGAAAAGGAGATAGATGGTGAGGAAAGACATTGTTAGAGTGTTGGTATAAGGTAGGAAAGTGGCCTGAGCTGGCGGTGAGTGGGTTCAGTTCTCATGTAAATGTGTGTGCTTGCTTGGAGTGATTGCATAATCAGAGCCCATGATCAAAACTGCTTAGTTTCTGAAAATCCAGAAATGACACTGTCTTTGAAATTTGTGATACGTACAATGTAATATACACAGTAGTAGAGCCCATTCGACTCAAGTGTTTTATTTGATTGAAGTATTGACTAGATGTATTTAATAGGTAGCCTATAAATATTTTTTTTTTTAAAACACACTATTAGTTTTTTTTTTTAAATGTAGCTCTTCATTCTGGATTGCTTCAATGTTTTATTAATCTACTTTTCTGATTGCTCAGTATTAAACTAACTATTCAATTGATCTTGTCTTTTGAGACAAACAGCCCCGAACCCAAAAATACTGAATTCACTCTAAGAGAATTCACATTTGAGAAGCTGGAACAAGACAGTTTATTAAAAGTAATTAAAATGAAATGTAAGAAATCTGAAAGGTAGTGATTACTAATAGCAAAACAGTTAATTATGAGATTTCTGACAATCAGATTTTGAATTAATCAATTTATCATATTTGCTCTTTTGTCAAGTAATTGTAATGTGCACTAACTCCACCAATTGTAATATGCTAATGTACTTTTCCATCTGAGTTCATCAAATTATCATAAAACTTTCAACTTGACCATCACAGATTTCCCTCACACCGGATCATCTGCCTCCATCTCACCTTGTCCCTTGCATCCTCTTCTGTCACATATACTCTCTTCATCTCCTCCTTCACTATATCCATGAACCTTTTCTGCACTCCTCCTGCTTGGCAGCTTCAAGATGCTTTGTCCAATATAGCCACTATCCTTTCCCTGACAATGTCCAAACTATTCCAACCTTGCCTTTCTTTGTCTCCAAAATGCTCAACCTGAGCTGTCTCTGTTGCACACAAAATTTCAGGTTCCTGCTGTCATTAGTTTTCTCTAAAATATATTTTAAGGGATGAAGGCAGGGGTGTTTTTTAGATAATTTCCAGATGTTTTAAAATTCCATTACTAGAAAACTACTTGAGCTAGGCCCTAAAAACTTTTTAGGGTAAATATCAGCTGTACATATCCTGTACATATACTACCAGTCAAAAGTCTGGACACACCTTCTCATTTAATGGTTTTTCTTTATTTTCATGACTATTTACATTGTAGATTCTCAACGAAGCCATCAAAACTATGAATGAACACATATGGAATTATGTAGTGAAGAAAAAAGTGTGAAATAACTCAAAACATGTTTTATATTTTGGATTCTTCAAAATAGCCACCCTTTGCTTTGATTACTGCTTTGCACACTCTTGGCATTCTGTCGATGAGCTTCATGAGCTAGTCAACTAAAATGGTTTTCACTTCACAGGTGCGCCTTGTCAGGGTTCATTTGTGGAATTTCTTGTCCTAATGGGGTTGGGACCATCAGTTGTGTTGTGCAGAAGTCAGGTTGGTACACAGCTGACAGCCCTATTTGACAACTGTTAGAATTCATATTATGGCAAGAACCAATCAGCTAAGTAAAAAGAAACGACAGCCCATCATTACTTTAAGAAACGAAGGTCAGTCAGTAAGGAAAATTGTAAAACCTTTGAATGTGTCCCCAAGTGCAGTTGCAAAAACTATCAAGCACTACGACGAAACTGGCTCAAATGAGCACCGCCCCAGGACAGGAAGACCAAGAGTCACCTCTGCTGCTGAGGATAAGTTCATCCAAGTCACCAGCCTCAGAAGTCGCAAGTTAACAGCACCTCAGATCAGAGCCCAGTTGCCACACAGGGTTCTAGTAGCAGACACATCTCTATATCAACTGTTCAGAGGGGACTTTATGGTCAAATAGCTGCTAAAAAACCACTACTGAGGAAAAACAACAAGCAGAAGAGATTTGTTTGGGTGAAGAAACACAAGGAAGGGACATTAGACCAGT
>VUQH01080002.1:5179-21003 GCA_015106775.1 Etroplus canarensis
ATGTATCATTGTTGTGGAATAGGATATATGATGTCAACCATCCCCACACCCATCCACCCACATACACACACACACACACACACACACACACACAAAAAGAGAAGGTACACAAGCATCGAGCCAAACCCAACCAGCGCATGTGTTCAAGTAAGCATGCACGCACGCACACACACACACACACACACACACACACGCACACACACACAAAGAGATATAACTGAAATAATGTTACCAGACATTTGCCTATAGAGCAGCAGTTGTGCATTTGTGATTTCCTGCTGTCCTTCCTCTCTTTCTCTTTTAGCTGCTTTTAGAATTTGACATCCTTACAGCTTTAAGAAAATAACAATTGAATTTTAATATTCTCTTTTGAAACATTTTTTCAACCTCCCACTGGGCATCCAGCGCTCAAATTTCTGAAGTGTTTACCCTTCCACTGTTAAATTATTCATGCTTTGAAATGATAGCTACATGTGGGTAAGGGTTTGTTCACCCACTTTGCCTGATGATATACCTGTATACCAGAGCCACTAAGCAGAGTGACAGTGGAATTTAATTAATAAAAACATTAATAAAGAATAATATTATATATTATTGTCAATAGCAGTGTGTGTTTCTGTACCTAGTCTTGCCTTTGTTAAAAGGGTTTCTGAGATAAGCCTTCTCATTTTTTCTTATTAACAAAAGAAAAAAAAGCACATGGCCTGTTTCACTCTCAAACTGAAGCACTCCCTTCACAGTCTGCTTTGTCAAGAGCATTCAACACAACACAGAAAAAATTAGCCCTGGTAATATATCACACTTTTTTAAATCTTTCCCTCTGTCTTCGATGGGTTTTTTTGTTTTGTTTTTTGTTTGTGTTATTTTTGAGGTTATAAGTGGGTCTGATGAGATTCAGAACCACTAGAGACCAGAAACGTTTTGCTAGTTCAAAAAAGTCAAGACACAACAATCAGTGCCTGGATAAAAATGTGAGTTTTTCTTACAGTAAAATAAGTTAAAACTATAACACTAAACACTATATGGACAGAAATAATGGGACAACTACTTACACCTACATGAGCTTTTCTGACATCCCTTTCTAAATTCATAGGCATTGGAAGTACTGGGAAGGCTTTCTACAAGATTTTGGAATGTGTCTATAGGAATGTTGCCCATTCATCCAAAAGAGCATCTGTAAGGTCAGACACTGATTTTGGACAGGAGGGTCTGGTTCACAATATCTGTTTTAGTTCATTCCCAATGTATTCAAAAGGATTAAGGTCAGGTCTGTGGAGGCCAGTCAAGTTCTTCCACATCAAACTCACCCAACCATGCCTTTATGGACTTTGCTTTATAAACATAGTCATGCTGGAACAGAAAAGGGCCTTCCCCAAACTGTTCCCACAAATTTGGAAGTGTAGAATTGTCCAAAATATCTTGGTAAACCGAAGCATAAAGATTCTCCTTCAGGGGCCCAGGCCAAACCCATAAAAAAAACCCCATAACATTATCTTTCCTCTAACAAACTTTAAGGTGGACACAGTGTAGCCAGTCAGGTAATGTTCTCCTGGCATTTGCTGAACTCAGATTCGTCCATCAGACTGCTGGATAGAGAAATATGATTCTTCACTCCACAGACCACTGTTCCAGAATCCACACTACTCCATCTGATGCTTGGCAATGTGCTTGATTATATAAGTTTTGCATGCAGCTGCTTGACCATGAAGACCCATGGCATGAAGCTCCTAGTGTATTGTTTTTATGCTGATGCTAATGGCAGCAGAGGTTTGGAACTGGAGTTACCGAACCAGCTCGGTGTTGGTCACTTTTGCATTTTTACATTTTAACATGACTTTTGCACACCTGGCCACTCTGCTCTATAAGTTTATGCAGTTTGCCACATGACATTATCATTCTCATTATTATTCACTGAGTCATCAGTTCATCTGTAAGATTAATTATTTTACTTTTGTTTATGGTGATATACACAATTTACTTATATATGAGTGAAAGGCAGCTATGGTTTTTAAGAGTTTTAGAATGAACCTTGATAAACAACAACAAAATATATGTATTATTTTACTTAGGCAAAGAATGCCCTGAGACTAGGTGGCCAACCTTATCTCCCTGATGACAGAATAAATCCTGCAATATAATATTATATAGATTTTTTTAAATCTCCAAACAAATACTGATTAGCAACTTTTTGAAATTCTCCTTTGTCAGAGGTGTCACTGCATGTGGAAGTGCATGCATACCTTCATACAGTGAAGAAAAGTTCATTAGAGCCCCACACACAGACACACATATGATAGTAGCTCTGTACAGCATATAAAATCTTCACAGACACATAGACACAAACAGCAGTGGTCAGTATCAAGTTAATTTCATTTATTACCAAATCATTCAATTCCTAAAGTTATATCCCCTTTAGTAATCAGGTCAGAACATATTTAAAGTGCATTTTGCAGTGTGTGCGCATTTTAAAGAAACATACTTTAATTCTACATAATTATACACGTGTATGTGTGTGCACTTATGCAGATGCAGTCGGTATTTTACTGCCTCTACAGCTGAATGTTTAATATATACACACACATCCAAACATGTCTGAATAAAAATGGATATCGAGTGTTCTTTGACATTTTGTAAATTTGCACACATGCCTACATGCATCCATATTTCCTGTATTTTCAGTATCAAATTGTAAACTTAAAATTCATATTAATTTTTGTTTAGTTCATATGTGTTAGTAGTACAACAAAGAAAATGTTTCTTCACAGAGCTTGAGACACAGATATCATCTCAGGTGTTGGTTGAGTCACACTTGGTTGAAAGTCACACTGAGACACTGACTAGCAAACTCACAGTTGGACATACATCACACATATATAAAATTGGGCACAGTCACATTTTAAGCAGTCACACTTGCAGCACAGGAACAGCTGATGAGTGGGTGTTTGCAGGTAGGCAGTGTGAGAGAATTCTGCAGCTATTTTTTTTATAACCATCCTTGCCAAGCATTACACGTACAGAAGACACACAGAAAGATACTTCACGGGACTTGGGTGCATCTTTTCCTGTCCTGCTGAATCTAGTGTTCCTGCATTAGTGTCTTTACTTTACTCCCCTCTGGGTCTTTCATTCTACCTTTGTAGTATGTTTCCATTCTTCCAGTATCTTTCTACTCATTATGTCTTCCACTATTTATTCTAAAGTATTCTGGTTCAGGCACAGACAAAAAACAGAGAGCGAGAAGTAAATACAGTATTCTGCCACATACAAACTTAGGATCAAGTATGCCTTGTTTGATCTTAAATGTACCATAAGCTAGTAGGTATCTCAAATTCGTGCAGCGCAAGTCAGCTTAGGTCTACCAATACACCTCAGTGGAAGCCACAGGATGATCTGTTGTGGGTGTTTATATCCACTTCTCCTCTTTCTAGGTTGATTATCAAGCAATGTTCATGCCTTTGTTTGTGGGTGTGAACCCTAAATGTACACCATCAGCCACTGCAATCATGGAGAAGAAATCTGTTTGAGTCTTTGGTCATAATGTGGGTTTTAATTTCACCTCTTCTGTCTGAAGTCGGTTAGTGGTGTGAGAACCAGTAATGACTGATCATTTATGACAAGCCTCTCTCATCTCTCAATCCCTCCTCTCTTTTTCTCTTCAGTAACAACAGGTAAAATACAGACTAGATCATAATCCATAATGTCATGTTGCAATCAAGACTTTATACATTTTTTCACATGAATAAATTCTTATTTGCAATGTCAATTACCAAATTTACTAAATGATACTTGTGATTTTCTCTGATAAAGTATAAAGGACTGGAGTTTACAAATCATCAGAGTAATTTCCACAAAGCGTTTAATCAGTTGGTCAGAAGGTGAATAATGCAGGAATACTGCAGTAAGAAAAACAAACATTCAGGCAGGGGAAAAGAGAAAAGTGAACAAGGAGAAACAGGGAGCCACATGGTCAGTCAGAGAAGAATAATTACAGTGATTTCACAATAATGAACAGTTACTGTATCAACTCTGTAATGCAGAACTTTAATTTTGTATTACACACAAACACAACTTTACTCACATCACACACAGATACATACAGATGGAATATCTCATTCATATGCATAGTCTTATGTAAGCTTGTGGGGGTACAAACTTGTGTGAGTTGCTGTGTAATGTTATCTTCCAGATGGATTCTGTCTCCCTTATCCCAGGCCTGAGGGAAATGCAGGGCTTTGCTTTCATTCATGTTCTATTATCACAGCTCAGTATCACTATTAATACAAGCAGCCAGCACAGGGCAGTGCATTAGAATATCAAAACACTGGCTGGGGAAGGACTTCTATTTTCAGGGAGATAGTATTTTTCTCTTTTTTTTTCTTTATTATTATTATATTTCCTGGGAGGCACACAGCTCACAGAATGGCCAACTGTTGTGTTCATGTCTGTGCAGTATGATCCACATCTTACTCTCCACCTGGGTTTCACTCTGTTCATCATATGTACTTGACTAATTTTCCACCTGTCAGAATCTTTTTGTGCAGGTATATCTGTCTTTATGATTTTTCCCCTATCTGTCCAATAAGTCTCTCTCTTCCTTTTCATCTTTTTTGAGATGCCTTTCCTAGTTTCTCAACCTTTGCATAGTCACATTTTCTGCACACCTTACCCTTCTTTTTTCTGAAGCATGCAGCCTACTTCCATTCTCCTTCTTAGGTCAGTTCCCCAAAGGCACATTTCACACAAACCTCTATCCACCCAACCACTTTATGAAAGACCAGATCTCCCCTGCCTTGCGGCTTTTTCATCTTTTTTTCCTTCTGTTCTTCAGAAATATTTGTGTTTCCATCCTGTCTCCTTATCCAAATTGCTTCTTAAGGCTCCACTCATTTGCCTTAAAAAAGAATTAAAACCTCATACTCCTTCCAGTTTTGTAGATTATTATTGTTGAGGAAAAACTGGTACTTTGCGCACACATACACACACACACACACACACACACACATGCACGCACGCACGCACACACACATAAGCACACAGTGGAATAATAAAATCAAATGATAAAAACAGCTTACAGGCTTATTTCATTTGAAGATTTTCCCATATTTTGGTTATCTTATTCAGAGCTGAAGATAAAATTGGATTCGACATTTCACTGCTCATGCCTTTCACCATCTGTAGGCTCACCACTTCTCTCTTCCCTTCTTATCCCTCTTCTCTCCCTCTCTCCCTACCATCCTCATTTCTCCCAACTTCACCATTTGCCCCCCCCACCATCTCTCTCTTCCTTCTTAGTCCTCCCGCCATCCTTTCCTTTTTCTTTCTGGCATATTTCTGCACTTCCTGCTCTCATCCTCAATCCCCATTTCACGCCTTTATCCATCTACACGCTTCCCCAACACTTCATCTCCTGCCTTGCTCTCTGGCATCTTTCCACACACCACCCCCTTCTATCCTCCTCTCATTCTTCCTTTCTCCTTTACCTCTTCATCTCAAACTCTTTCCATTTTTCAAAACCTCGCTTGCTCTCTGGATCCGTTCCTACCTCCCTCCCCCATTAGGTCACTATAAATAGAGCCTCCAGGGGGCTTCATAATGGACTTCCATGTCTGACCCTATTACAGAGACATTACTGACCATATTCTTCTCTTGCGCTTTCTTTTGTCATGCATACTCACACACAGTAAACAACAGTTTGTCTCATCTCTATTTTAGCACAACTTCTGAACTAGGTCACTGGTGTGACTGAATCCATTTCTTTATGAACACATCTCCTATTTGTTCTCCTGCTATTTTGTGTGTCTAGATTGATTGTGATTTCTGTTGTTTTGTCCCACCTTCTGTCTGACCCTCTGATGTCACAGTCTTAATTAATTTTTATCTTGGGTCTGCTACCCTCAAAAGTACTTTTTGAAATGAGGTTTTCTTTAGCTTATGGGAAGTAAAGCAGTGGCCACCGAGATGGGGTACAGCCAACGCAACAGTAAGCCTGTGTGTGTGCGTTACTGTGAGAGAGAAACAGAGAGTACTGGAGGGAAAGCAGAAAAAACAGGCTTATTCTATTTTCAGCTCTATTTTGGTCAAATCCGAAGACTTTTAAAATCACACAATAGGTTTCTGAATGGGTTTCATCAGCCCCTGGGGCAAAAAACATTGCCATCCCATAGAGACTGAATCAATTCAAATGACGAGAAAAAAAAAAAAGACAAGCGGAATGAAGCTGAATGAAACCCATGAAAATTCATATATATATAGTCCTGATCTGTGGCAGCATTGAAAAGGCGTGTGCGATTAGGGCGACCTACAAACCTGACTCAGCTACACCAGTTCTGCCAGGAGGAATGGACCAGAATTCCAGCAAACTATTGTGAGGAGCCTGTGGAAGGATACCCAAAATGCTTGACCCAAGTCATAAAGTTTAAAGGCAATGCTACCAAATACTAAGGACATGTATGTAAACTTCTGACTTCAAAGAAATAATATCATCTCCCTAAAATATTCTCTCTCATTATTGCAGCATTTAACAAATAGTAATAATTCTGGCAATCCTAACTGACCTAAAACAGGAAAAGTTTAGTCTGATTTAATTTCAGTGAGGAAAAAAATGTGTCTTTTTACACAGTGCAGGTAAACTTCTGGTTTCAACTGTACTGTATAATTACTTCAACATGTCCTGTTTAGGAATGATGGAGTTGCCCTGTTGTGTCATCAGTTTGAGTTTGTTGACTTGTACTTGACTGCTAACCTAGATGGTCTAGATGTAGCCCATGCTTGTGAGGACAGAAATGGTGAAGATTGAAGGCATGAGTATACAGTTCAAAGCTGCTAGAATCCTCATAAATTCAAATGGCAGCACATAGTGAAACTAAATATTTCGAAGTGGAAAGGGGAATAAAAAGCAACTTATATCAGTAAAGTCTTTCTACCTTGAAGAGATATTTTAAACTGAAATACTTCCTTTTATTTCTAAGTATTAAGGCAGCAGAAGTGTCTCAAGTGAGCAGACCTTCAATAAAAATAGGAAGAGTTAAATCTCCATGACTATGTATTTAATTTCTAAATTCCCAGAAAAAAGAGCTCTAGCGCTATTGTTATTTAAGAGAAGTTTTTTGTAATTTTCCTCTACCATAGGAAAGATAAAGAGATAATATCGATCTGGAAACCAAAGAGTCCAGGTATACTGGTATACTACTTAAAAGAATGTCCATTAAATCACTATTAAAATCGCATTTTAAGGAAAAGGGTTTTAATACAGGACTAAATATTAGGAAAAATTCTTTATGGAAATATTGCTAAAGAGTTCTGAGTTCCATTTCATAGGTGATTCAGTTTTAGTTCTTTTTAACACAGAGTCACTGTGCAGTTAAATATGTATTCACATATTTGCTGGTCAGAAAATAGATGACAGCAATATGCAGGAATGAAGTTCAAATTCAGTTCATATGGAAAGTAGTTAACTGTATGCATCATTAACTTTTACTTGACTAGTTTGAGTAACAAATTCCAGTCCAGTCACAGTGTCGAGGCATGTTGTGCATTAGTAACACACGGCCTTTCAAAAACAGAAAGACTAAAGGTTAAAATGTGGAAACAACAGGGTAGATTTCACTAAGATATCAGATGCCAAAGACAACAGCATCTGGTTAGATCTTTCAATATAGTGACATATTATTCTAGATATTATTATCATTGCTGTTTTGATACTTTTCCCAACTTCTGCCTATGCTGATTATACAGAACACATCTGCATGTAAAGAGCAAGGTCAAGGTCAAATGTGAAAATGCTAAATGCTCTGCTTTTTGCTTCTGTGCCTTCTGTTTGGCTTCACATTAGCATTGAAAGCTACCATATAAAAGCCATTGGAAATACTAGATCAAAGAAACTGACCATGTCTAGGCAAGGCAAGGGTTATAAGTTCAATCTTGAAGTGAACAAGTGACTGAGTCAGTCTGTTTATATGTGAATAAATCTAGCAAAAAGATGGGTATGTTGATAGACTGAAAGCTGAAGTTGCCCAGGGGCTATGAGTGCTGCATCACTGGGTCTCTTCACTGAGGCCCCACACAAAGAGGTCCAATGAACAGGGGAAATAACAAGAGGTTAGTTAGTTAACTGGGGTCAAAAGGCCAAGGGTGGTGAGGCTTTCAACTGTGTATATATTTGTATGGCTGTGTGTGTGTGTGTGTGTGTGTGCGTGCATGTACATGCACGGGCGAGAGAGATAGACGGAGAGTGAGTGAGTCATAAAGAAGACGTGTTGTATGATAAAAGAGCCTCTGTGCAGGTGGACGTTGAGGTCAGAAGTTGAAATGTTGTGGGGGGCTAACAGAGAGGATTCAATGCATGACTGAATCTGTTTGCAGTAGTTTGCCCTGTCAGAGAACTGATGAATGGGTTTTAAGTGTTTCAGCCTTGTAAGCTCAAAGGTAATGGACTACAGCTGAGTGAGCCAATACTAATGTTTTCAGAGAGCTGGCAGGTGAAAACTATATGCTGCTATGTGGTGTGTTGTCAAACAAATATTAATCAATCAAACATGTAGAAATGTTTTGAGCTTTTATTTTTACTGGTTCAACAGTGTGCATGCTCAAAAGTGTATATTATAATGAAGTTCAACTAAAACTTTTGAAAGGTGCTGGTCAATACAGCATCCTGCTGGAGGAAATCACATTTCAACAAAAGTTCTTTATAGTCCAGCCTCTTCTGCCAACACTTCCATGATTGGCATCCACACTGCACTACTGGACTGGTCACTTTCAAGTGGAGGTTGAAACTAAAAATCATAATCTCATAAGAGTGCTCTGTCCACTCATTTAGCAGAATGAAGGCTGTAACAGTCAAAACAGCAAATCCAGCCATAAAGTGCTCACCCTACGACAGATAGGGGCATACTGAAAGATCAATGCAGAACTAACTGCAAACAGTCAGTTACATCATGTTACATCTAGTCTCAAAAACAAGTTGATTCTTGGCCCCATCATTATCTGATGAAGACAATGAAATTATTTTTGTATTAACATTTCAAATTGTATCAGTGCTACAATTGATGGTTATGAGTTAGATTATTTTTTAAAGTGAGAGAACAAAGATGCATTATTGTTATATCAGATGTCTTGTGAGGTCACAATTTGCCTGCCAGTGCACTGTGTGGAGAGCAGACCTATGGTGACATGTTCTCAGCCCCAGTCTGAGGTCATTTTAACAAGAAGATATATTATTTTAGTCCTACTTCTCTCTGTCTCTCTCTCACTCAAACACACACAGGGATATATGAAAAATCAAAGGTTTTTTAATGTTTCCTTTGAAACACCAAGCATATTTCATGGGTAACATCGTGTCTACATATCATCAGTTTCTATGCACTGCGTGCCTTTGTGATGTGTGGGGGTGCAAGCTAACAGAGCTAAAGAGCAAAGGAGAAAAGTTGGAGTAGGAGGACAAGAAAAAGAAATAAAAGGTGGTAGAGACAGCCAATGACAGAGTACCAAAGAAAATGTAGCCCAGGAAAAAAAGGTGACTGTATGTGATCTTGAGTCCTTGAAGATTTTCTTTTATTTCACTCTTTTTTTTCTTTGGCTATTGATCTCTCTGCTCACTTGGGCATTAAGGCATGCTGTATGCCCACTTTATTCTGCACATTCTTTATACAAATGAATAAACTAGAAAAGAAATGAGAAAAGAACAAAGTGAATAATGTTTGAACAAACCATGTGCTCAATACTTAATGAACCTCAAAAATATTGTCTAAGTTTTAAGTAAAATGTAGATGGAGGTGCATGCAGGTTGAAAGTACAAGACAACAACAAACATTTATTCATTTATATATATATAAAGATATATATGTGTGTGTGTGTGTGTGTGTGTGTGTGTGTAAACAGTGAATGCAATTCTTTTGTCAAACCCGTTGAATTAAAGTTGAAAGTATGCACTCTGATCACATTTTGACTGTTTGATTTAAATACCACTATGGTTGTGTATAGAGGCAAAATTGAAAACAAAAAAAAACATCATAGGCCCAGAATTTATGTCCCTAACTTTACATGCACATGTTTTAATTCTCAAAACTGAGTCAAATGAAATGTTGTTATGGAAAGAAATGTGAGTCATCTTGTAGACTAAGATCCCACCAAAACAATGAAGGAGCAATAAAAAGTGAAACACAAAGAGCTCAGCACGAAAAAGATGCAAGATGAAAGACAGAGATGCGTTAAGGTCTGTCTGCTGCACATTATTAAAATGGTATTTCACTCTCTCACCATATATCACACTTCTGCCAGCACAGAGTCGGAACCATGTACTATCAAATGAGGCATGTACAAACTCACACATATTGAAAGTCTGTTCCAGATTCAGCATGCGATTTGGACTGGTGTGATTAATGGCATTCTGTGCACCAGTGAGCAGATGAACCAGAAAACAGTACAAACATTATCATAACCTGAAAGACCTAATTACTGCATTGCACTTTTGACAGACGTGTGTGTGCATGGTTTTCATGTATGTGTGTTGGGAAGAGGATGAGCGGTGGGGGCAATGAGGATAGGAGATTTATAACCCTGCCATGGAATGTTGTTCTGTGTACCCGACATCCCTTTTTGTCTTTCATCATTTGGATGCATATTAAGAATATGATAATGGCCATATTATTTATGGTAATTAGTGTGTGATCTGTGCACACACATGGGTATCTGTGTATGCATATTGTGTATCAGTCTTCTCTGACCAGCTGAAAAAAAGGCCTCTGAAAACATGAAAATAAAGAGAACAGTGGCTTATTCTCCTGTATGGTAACATGGCATACAAAAAAATATACCTGTAAAAACATCTGGCACTTATCCAGCATCCCAGAAATTATTTTCATAAAACTAAATTGCATCAACAAATAAATTTCAAATGTAGTCTTCCACACACATATGTGGAAGAGTGGGGATGTCCTGAATGTGTAGCAGCATGACAGCAACAGATATGATATTGATTAAGTCAGACAAGTGGTTTTTAAACTTTTGCTAGGTGTCCCACTTCAGCCAGAAGCCAGAAAACACTCACGGCACATACCCTACAATATCATTTAATAACAAAAAAAAGGATCCAAGTTGAATTTTACTTAATTAAATAAAAGCCCAGCAGATTGTACCAGCAAATAAAAATCCTAAATCCTAATTTCACAATACTAAATGCCATATTTTTCTCCTGGTTGTCTATGCGCCATTTGCAGTGTCTGCAGACCAAAACAACAGTGACATACATATATGTATGTATGTATGTATGTATGTGTGTCTTATGGAGCATCTCTAATGAAGCAATTTAATAATTAGTTTATTAATAAAGGATTCTGATTCTGACTATACATACAAGGTGGAGCTGGGTTGCAAAGGAAGCAACAAATGTGGGCAGGCTAACTTTAATAGTGCACCCCACATTTGCCAAAAGGATGTGAAATGTATCAGATGAGCAATGCAGGCTGGGGTTGAGATGTGGGCTGCATAAATTGATCTGCCAAGATTATAATTTTGATTGCTTGGCAAATCATAAATAGAAAAAAAATTAACATTCTTGACACAAACTGTTTGAATTTAACTTTTTCTAAACTGAACCAAAATGCTTTTGATTCTTAAACCTAACAACTAGGTAACTAAGCTGCTTGTTTCCTTACTTACAGTAAAACTAAAACATAATGACACAAGGGTCCTGCAGCTAGAGTCCTGTGGGAGGGAGTGAATATCTCCATTGCAAGCCAGATTATTATTCTGGTCTCTCGTAGTGCAGAATAATGGATGACACTGGATCAGATTCTGTACTGGATCAGCGTCACAAGCTTGAAAAGACAGTAGGTTATAGCTATCTGTTCATCTCTTCCTCTTGCTTTCCTCCCCTTCCTGCTCTCTGTCATTTTCACACCATTTCTAACTAAATCCGCCCTCAGGCCCCTGGACACCAGAGCAGAACATAGGGGAGGAGAGAAGGAGGCACAGATGAGAGAGAATTAGACAGTAAGGCCTATCACTGAGCAAAAAAGAAGGGTTGCTGAATGAGGAACAAGGGAAAGAGACCGGGATAGAGAGGTTTTCATTTTTAGAGAGAAACTGCGAGGTAAAAGAGTATAAAACAAATGTAAACAAGGTGAATTCAAAGAAAGAAAGAAAAGACTAATGTGGAAATAAAACAGGAAAAAATACAACTTGAAACTTTTCACGTATTATTACATGTCAGCAATGGCAAATAATACTTTTGTTTATTTCCCAGAAATGTGGCTATTATAGTTGTATGGGTCATGCTGAAATGACAAATGAAACAGAGAGAAGACTGAAAGTACTAAGTAACATTTCAGAGTAGAAACAGCTATTTTGGTCAGCAGGTAAGTTGTCCTTGTCCAGATGTAGATGCAGTTACCCAAAATAGCCCTTCCAGGTGACCTCCTTCCCTGATCTTTTTATTTTTTGTTTTGTCTCAGTCAGAGAGTAATTTTTGAAATGATTTGTGTGGTAATCATTTTATTTTGGAAATATGCAGGTGGCGTGTCCTGCTTGCCCTGATTTATGCTGAGTCTGTGAAATTCTATTATCCTTTAAGGATAAGCTTTGCCTACAGATGGAAAATTCTTAACAGTAAACGTGCACATGCAGAAGTACAAAAACAAATTAAGACATTTAGAGGATGAATGCATATCTAACCCAGCCACAGGGGCCCACAAACAAGTGTACTCCTAGTGTCTGTCTCAAACCCGAGAAAATGGGAACAGAGCACAGCAACCTCTCTGAGCAGGATCCAGTAACCATCACAGTGACCATCAAAGTGACAGATATCCAAGAAAGAGTATTAAATAGAGAAGAGTTGGGCAGCATCCAACATGATTCATACCTACTGGCTAAAGAAGCTAACTGCACTCCATGAGCACCTGGCAGAACAAATGAACCAGCTGCTAATGAATGGGACACACCCACAATGGCTAACCGAAGGTCCTGATCCTAAAGAATCCCCAGAAGGGACCAGTCCCATCCAATTACAGGCCAATAACCTGCCTCAGTATAACATGGAAGCTCCTGTCTGTCATAGTGGCAAGATGAATAGGCACATGGCTCTATACATGAGTGGCACCCGGAAAGAAATTGGCAGAAATACCAGAGGAGCAAAATTCCAACTACTGGCAGTTAGAGCAGTCACTCAAGACTGTAAGACCAGACTGACCATCCTGTGGCCTGCCTGGATTGACTGTAAGAAAGTCTATGACTCAATGCCTCACACACAGATCCTAGATTGCTTAGACCTATACAAGATCAACAGGACCCTAAAAGTCTTCATCAGGAATTTAGTGAGACTGTGGAAAATGACACTAGAGGAGATGCGTTGTCCCCATTCCTGTTCTGCCTGAACCCCCTCAGCCAGATCATCAACAAGACTGGCTATAGATACCAGCTACGGAATGGAGTAAACATCAGCCACCTCCTCTACATGGATGACATCAAGCTGTATGCCAGAAGTGAACGAGACATCAAGCAAGACTTGGGCAAACAACACCTATCATGAGATACCCCGCTGGGATAATAAACTGGCCAAAGGAGGAGATAGAAGCCAATAACATCAAGACAAGAAGGCTCCTTACAATGCAGATTAAGTCACGGTGGCAACACTTGGTGGCGCACCCTATATACTAAGTGGAAAGAAGGAGGCCGAGGGCTAGTGAGTGTCAGAACCACTGTCCAGGATGAAATAACAAAGATCCATGAGTACATCAGAAAGGTGGCCATGACTGATCACGTGCTTAGTGAATACCTCAGGCAACAGAAACCCAGGATAGAAGAGGAGCAAGAACTAAAACCATCATGAAAGAACAGGCCCCTGCATGGCATGTACCATTAGCAGATAAACGAAGTGGCTTCGGTCGAAAAATCCTACCAATAGCTGGGCAAAGCTGGACTGAAAGAAAGCAGATTGGATAGACAGACAGATAGATAGATTTTTTTTTTTTTTACATTTGGGATTGTTAATTAGTTTCAGCTGCTTTGGTGTTAATAAAATCAACAACAGTTCCACTAGAAGGACAACAATGAGACGGCCCCAAAACAGAAATAGTTTTACAGGTGGAGGCTGCTGAGATTTGTTTCTCTCCTCACCTTTTCTAATGGTTTTTCATTAGTTTTGCATTTGACTACAGTCAGTGTCACTATTGGTAGCATGAGGTGATACCTGGACCTAACAGAGGTTAAACAGGTAGTCCAACTCCTCCATAATGACACATCAATACGTGCCATTGCCAGAAGGTTTGCTGTGTCTCCCAATACAGCCTCAAGAGCATGGAGGAGATTCCAGGAGACAGGCAGTTACTCTAGAAGAGCTTAACAGGGCTGTAGAAGGTTCATAACCCATCAGCAAGACTGGTATTAGCTCCTTTGTGCCAGGAGGGACAGGATGCACACTGCCAGAGCCCTACAAAATGATCTCTAGCAGGCCACTGGTGTGAATGTCTCTGAGCAAACAATTAAACACAGACTTCATGAGGGTGGCCTGAGGCCCTGACATCCTCTAGTGGGCCCTGTGCTCACTGCCTGGCACTATGGAGCTCATTGCCATAGAATACCAGAATTGACAGGCCACTGGCACCCTGTGCTTTTCGCAGATGAGAGGTTCACCCTAAGCACATGAAACAGATGAGCAAGGATTTGTAGAAGCTGTGGAGAACGTTATGCTTCCTGTAACGTTGTCCAGCATGACCAGTTTTGGTGGCGGGTCAATGATGGTCTGGGGTAGCGGCATATACACAGAAGGACCCACAGACCTCTAGAGATTAGACAATGGCACCCCAGGATGAAATCCTCGGACACACTGTCAGACCCTACGCTTGTGCAGAGGGTCTTGGGTTCATCCTGGTGCAGGACAATGCCTGGCCTCATGTGGCGAGAGTACAGTATGCAGGCAGTTCCCGGAGGATGAAGGAATTGATACCATTGACTAGGGATGGGAATTGATAAGATTTTTCCGATTCCGATTCCATTTTCGATTCTGTTTAATAATTCGATTCTTTATCGATTCTCCTATCGATTCTTTTTTTTAAAAAAGGAGAACACACAGGTTGATTAGCTTAGAACTTTGTTTTGTATCTTATCTTTGAACAAGATAGAAATTTAGGAGTAGCATGACCTTACAAACCCAACAGTGAGATCTTAAGAGATCCACAGCCTACGGCTCCTCGATGGGGTGCCACTGGGTTCTGCCTCTGTGAAAGGAGAAACTACCGGTAGACTGCAGCGAGAACTGCCAGCATCTGAGCCAGCCAGACTCTGTCCGTCTCTCTCGTCGTGGTCATCTAAATGCAATGCACAGTAATAGCAGGTTTTGCAATAAGGCAAATCGCGCTAACATAATATGCAATGTTAGTTGATTATTACCTGCCGTATTAACGGGAGAGGACGGGCAAACGTTACCGCTGCTGCTGGGTTGAGATTCACTAGTCCGGAGCGGATCAAAAACACGACATTCATTTCAGGTTATCGCGTGTTTTGTGAGCAAATGCTTTTGCATATTCGTAGTGTTTCCTCCCTTTGATGAAATATCTACTTTGCAAGTATTGCAAGTTGCCCTGTTGTCATCCTTTCTCGTAAAGTATAACCAAACTTTCGAGCGTTTGTGCCGCTTAGACGCCATGTTTCCTGCTGGGTAAATGACGCTACGCAACATGGTGACGTCATTCAAGGCGACTGGAATCGATAGGGGAATCGTTTGCAAAAATGGCAAACAATTCCAAGGAATTGAAACAGTGGGAACCGGTTCTCAACAAGAATCGGTTTTCGATTCCCATCCCTAGTCTCTTCCCTCTAAAATGAACATGGTA